>CAUYPK010000780.1:0-34354 GCA_963574355.1 Loris lydekkerianus | reverse complement strand
TCCTTGGGGGAGTTGATCTACTCTGATTATTCATATTGCCAGAGTTTTTCTGTTGATTTTGCCTCATGATTGCTTTTCACCGTTGCCTCTGGCCGTCCTCAGAGTTGGGGAGGTGTCTCTCCAAGATTAGACCCCAGCAGGATCACTCTATTTTTGCTGGATCTTTGTAGGTAGTGACCCTGTGTAGTTCCTCTGGGGCTGCTGTAGTTAGGTAGTTCTGGTTGTAGAAGCAGCTCTAGTGTGCAACACACCTGGATTCAGCAACAGGGCTAGAGGTGGTGTGCATGGTTCTCTGTGCCTGGCATCCAGTGACTTTGGCACAGAGAACCCAAGGCTCTAGCAGTCTCTGGCCAGGAGAAGGGCTCTGCTCAGAGTCAGGGAGGGCTTTGGAGGGTATGCAGCTACCAGAGTCCCTGGTCAGATGGATGAGCTAGTGTGGAGGCTGGGAGGACACAGGAGGGGGGACACAGGGTTGCCTAGCTCCCGCAGTTCCTGGTCAGGGAATGTGGAGCCCTGGTGGGTGCGGGTCACCGGTTGGGGGCTGCTGGACACCTCTTATGGAGGTCTGGGTGGCGCCAAGCCCAGGAGTTTGAGGTTGCTAAGAGCTATGATGTCAGGGCACTTTACCCAAGGCAACAGCCCAAGGCTCCAGTGTGCCAAAATTGTCTCACCCTGCTCCTAAGTATTAGGGCTGTGAGGCAGTTCAGTCCCCTCCTTTCAGCTGCTTAGTCACTAAGTTACTTTGTCCTGCCAGTTCCTTGCTTTGGGACTCTGTAGGCGGAGCTTGTCGGAACAGTTTTTTCACACAATGGCTTTCACTGAGCCCAGCTCAGTGGCTCCTTTTGGGGCCCCAGACAATGCCCAAAGTTCTCCACACTTTTGCTCAAGCTCTCCCCCAGGTAGCTCAACTGAGCGCCAAGTCCAAGAACACCAAAAAAGTTCACAGGTAAGGCCTTTCCAGTTTGCAGTCTTACTGCTGCTTGTACTCACAGTTGCTGGCGTGATTAGGTCGAGCGAACACAAGCAGCTACTTGCCAGTTTTCCACTGTTTTTGTCCTCCTCCTGGGGTCCAGAAGTCCCTTGCTCGCTCCCTGTACCCTCAAAGGGATGATCATAGGCAGATCCGACCGGCCAGAGATGTCTGTAGTCTTGTCTCCTCAGACTCACAGTGCCCAGTTGCAGGGAAGCTGTTACTCAGCTGCCATCTTTAATCCAAACCCATGCTGTTTTGATTGCTGTGGATTTGTAATATAGCCTGAAGTCTGGTAGAATGATGCTTCTGGCTTTTCTTTTATTACTAAAAATTGCCTTGGCTATATGAGGTTTTATTTTGTTCCATATGAAATGAAGAATAATGTTTTTCCAGTTCTTCAAAGTATGATGTTAGTATTTTAATAGGGATTTTATTGAATCTGTAGATTGCTTTGGGAATTATAGACTTTTTAACAATGTTGATTCTTCCCAGTCAGGAGCATGGTATGCTCTTCCATTTGTTAGTGTCTTCTGCTATTTCTTTTCTTAGGGATTTATAATTCTCTTTGTAAAGGTCCTTTGCCTCTTTTTTAAAGTTATATGCCTAGGTATTTCATTTTCTTTTAAGTTAATTATATCTTTGATTAGTTTCTCATCTTGGCTTTTATTGGCATATTCAAGGCTACCTATTTGTTGACATTGATTTTATACCATGAGACATTTTGGAATTTTTGATCACTTCTAGGAGTCTTGTGGTTGAGCTTCTGGGGTTGGCTAAGTATAAGATCATATCATCAGTGAATAGTGAGAGTTTTACCTCCTCTTTTCCAATTTGGATACCCTTTATATCCTTCTCTTGCTTGACTGCATTGTCTAGAACTTCTAGCACTATGTTGAATAGTAGTGGTGTTAGAAGACATCCTTGTCTGGTTCCATTTCTAAGCAAAAAAAGCTTTCAGTTTTACACCATTCAGTATAATGGTGGGTATGTCATAGATGGCTGCTAGCAGTTTAAGAAATGTGCTGTTTATGCCTATGTTCTTAAGTATTCTTGTTAGAAAAAGATGCTGGATTTTGTCAAATTCCTTTTTTTCATCTATTGAGAGGATCATATGGTCTTTGTTTTTGCTACTTTTGATGTGGTGAATTACATTTATAGATTTGTGTATATTAAATCAGCCTTGTATTCTTGAGATGAAACCTACTTGATTGTGCTATGTAGTGTTTTTAATGTGTAGCTGTAATCTCTCTGTAAGACTTTGTTGAGTATTTTTGCATCTATATTCATTAGTGAAATTGTTCTATAGTTCTCCTTTTTAGTTGGGTCTTCTGGTTTTGGTATCAGAGTGATGTTTGCTTCATAGAACATGTTGGGAAAAATTCCTACCTTCTAAATGTTTTGAGGTAGTTTCTGCAGTGCTTGATATGTTCAAAAGCTCTTTTTCTTCCTAGTTAAGTCTAGGGAGATGGTGTAATTTCAGGTATTGGTCCATTTTCTCCACATTTTTACATTTCTGGGCATAGATTTTCTTGTAGTAGTCAGAGATAATCTCTTATATTTCTGTGATATCTGTTGTTATTGCCACTTTTTATTTCCGGTTGGCTATAAGAGATTTTACTTTTCTGTTTCTATTAAATCTGGCCAAAGTTTTATCAACTTAATTTATTTTTTGAAGAGTCAACATTTTTCCCTTAATTTTCTGAATGATTCTTTTGTTTTCCATTCCATTTATTTCTAATTTAATTTCAGTTATTTCTTTTCTTCAGTTAGGTTTGGGATTAGATTGCTTTTCCTTTTCCATTTCCTTACAATGCTTCATTAATTTATTGATGTGCTCTTTTTCTGTTTTTCAGATGTAGGCATCTAATGTTTATATTTATCTTTTAGGACTGATTTTGCAGTATTCCACAGGCTTTGGTAACTCGTAACTTCATTGCTGTTATGGTCAAGGAATTTAACAATTTCTTCCTTTATCTTTTGCTTGACCCCACTGTCATTCACCATAAGGTTGTTTAATTTCCATGCCTTTATGTTGGAATGAAAATTTTTGTTGGAGTTGAGTTCTACCTTTATTGCATTGTAGTCTGAGAAGAATTCTTTAAATTTTCTTGAGGTTTGATTTATATCCTAGGATATGAATTGCTTTGAAGTATGTTCCATGGGCTGATGAGAAGAATGTTTATTCCTCAGCTTTAAAATGGTGTGTTCTGTGCATGTCTATTAAGCTCATTTTTTTCTAGGGTCATATTTAAGTCCCTTGTATCTTTGTTTAGTTTCTTTTTAGGGGATTTGTCCAGTTCTGTTAGAGGAGTGTTAAAGTCCCTAGATATTATGGTGTTATGGGATATCATATTGCTCAGACCAACTAAAATCTATTTCATAAATCTTGGAACATTTAAGTTGGGTGTATAAATATTTAGGATTGAAATGTCTTCTTGTTGTATTGTTCCCTTGATGAGTATGAAGTGACCATCTTTGTCTTTCTTAATTTTAGCTACTTTAAATCAACTTGTATCTGAATATAAGATTGTGACCCTCCTTTCCTCTGATTTCCATTTGCCTGAAATGATGCTTTCCATACCTTTATCCTGAGTCTTGTTGTTCTTCAAGGTTTGATGTGTTTTCTGGAGACAGCATATGAATGACTTGTGCTTTTTTTTATCCAATTTGCCATCTTATGCCTCTTCAGTGGGGAATTCAAGCCATTAACATTTATTGAGAGAATTGGTAAGTGTGGTGGAGTTCTATTCCTCTTATTTTGTGTAAGACCATTGCTTAGTTTTATCCTTTGTGCCATTGTGGTTGCTAGATTTTGTCCTTTAGTTTCTGGGTGTTTAGGTTGCTGGTGGTCCATTTATTTAGAGTAGGTCTAAGTATTTCCTATAGAGTTGGTCTTGTTGTGGTAAATTTCCTCAGTGTTTGAATATCAGTAAAAGATTTCAATTCTCCAACAATTTTAAAGCTTAGTTTAGCAGGACACAGATTTTTGGGCTGAAAAATGTTTGTTTATTTATTGGTTTGTTTGTTTTGAGAAGATTAAAGTAGAAGACCATTCTCTTATGACTTCAATGGTTTCAGTTAAAAAGTCCACCGTCACCCTTATGGATCTGCCTGTATAGGTTGGTTGGTATTTACTCCTGGTTGCTTGTACAGTTTTCTTTTTTGTCTTGACTTTGGAGAGGTTCATGACAATGTGTCTTGGAGATTCTCTGTTTATGTTGAGATGACTGAGGTTTGATATTTCTCTAAATAGAATGTTTTGGAAACTTTAGTGAAACTTGGGAAACTTGGCCCTCCAGTAGGGCCTCCATTCCTTTGTGATGGATGTTCTTCTTCACCTTCAGGGATCCCTATAAATTATATGTTTAAATGTTTTGAGTGAATATTCTGCTTTTTCTTTCCTTTTCTGACCTTTTAACTATATGAGTTAGCTTATGAGCTTTATCCTCTAATTCTGAGATTCTTTCTTCTCCATGGTCTAATCTGTCATTGATACTTTCTACTGCTTTTTTAAATTCCCTGATTGACTCCTTCATTTCCTTGAGCTCTGCCACGGCCTTTCTATTTTCTACATATCTTTCATCCATCTTTTTGTTCCTGTTTTTCTACTTTCTCATACATTCCCTTTATTGCCTTTACCATCCATATTTTAAATTTCCTTTCTTTCATTTCCATTACTACTTTATAGGTGGAGTTCTCTGTTGTAGCTGCCTCATGGTCCCTTGGGGAGGTTGCTCTGTTTTGGTTTTTCATGTTGCCAGGATTTGTCTGTTAGTTCATGAGAAAAAATGTGTGTTTTCTTCTTGTTCACTTCCTTCTCTTACTTTTTCTTTCTCACTGCCTCCTTCACTTTGAATTACCTTGTTTCAGAGTATAGGTGTTGAAGTGGCCCCTTGATATAAGGCCAAAAGAAAAAGAATAGTACATAATGACCAGGGAGTAAGGAGAGAAAAAGTTAAGAAATAAAGAAAAGGGGGGTGTTAAGAGAAGGGCAGAAAGAGAGAAAGAGAGTGACAGGAGAAATGGTGTTGTTTGGTAGGGTTCTATGGTTACACCCACAACTTCAGGACACTGTAGAGCAGGCTGGGAATGTCTCTCAATGTCAGGAGCTCCTTACCAGCCTGGACGAGAGCAAGACTTCACCTCTGACAAGTTTAGAAAGAGAACGAGAAGAAAAAAGAAAGGGTAAAAGAAAAATTCAATAGCATGTTATAGTGGGGTCCAGTCAGTACTGTCTTTTCAAAGGCCTAAGCTAGAAGAACACCCCAGACCATCAACTTGTGACCTTCTAAGCTGGACCCCGGCTGTGATTCTGAACCAAAGCACTGCTATGACCCTACCCCCAGCACTCAGAAAAGGAAAAAAAAGTAAAAATAGATAAAAAGTTAAAACTACAAGTATATAAGTTAAAGAAAAAGGGATATCTTAGCTCTTGTATGAAAAATTTATGTGGGAGAGGGGAGAAAAGTAGAAAAATCTCTACCAAAAGAGAGAAAAAAGGAGAGAACTGAAGAAAAAAAAAAAAACATAAAAGGGGCTGAATAACTGCAACAAAATGATGGAGTACTTGCTAATTGAAGAAAATAAAAACGAAAAAATATAACCAACCAACCAAAGAACAAACAAATAATAGCAAAAAAAGCCCAAAACAACAATAACCACAGCAACAAAAAGAAGAAAAGGAAAAAAAAAAAAGTATAACTATACGTATGAGCCTCATGAACTAACGTCTGCAAGCTTCAAATTTTCACCTGAAGCTTCCTCTCCTCTCACAGCCTTCATAGAATTGAAAAGAGTTAGGACCTTGCTCTATTGTAGGCTTTTCTTAGGGTAATGTGATACACTGGTTTTGTTGTTAATGATGAATACTAGAAACCACTGTCTAGTTGCTGAGGAGATTGGTTCCTGTTTTCTTGACTTAGTTGTTTTCACTCAGTGCCTGATTATTTCATCAGCATTCAGTCTCTGCAGGTTTGGGGTTTTAAAACTCTCACCAGATTCCTTAGGAGGTTCCTCTCACAGTGCCCCCTGACAATAATCCCCAGAGGTGAGGAGCTGCTCAGTTCAGTGCAAGAGTAGATGCCCAAGCTGAGCTGGTGCACCAGAGCCAGCCATGGTCTAGGACCCTGTGGACTGTTTCCCCCACATGGTCTTCCTGATGATAGCCAAGCTGATGGTCAATCCACCCCACAAGGTATTCAAATTCAAGCTGCTGGATACTTTTCACATTCATTCACTCATTTAAGACTTCTGAGGCCACAACTAGGTTACAGCTTTCATGTGAAAGCCCTAAACTAGTTTCATAGTAGGGGTGAGTACATTGGGTACTTTTTTCTTCCATTCTTGAGATACTTTACTAAGAAGAAGACATGAGAATGGGGGGAAGGGGGAGAGGGAGGGAAGGGAGGGGGAAGGTGGGTAGAGGGAGGGGGACTGGTAGGGGAGGGGTAGAGGTGGGATTACACCTGAAGTGCATCTTGCAAGGATATATGTAAAACTTAGTAAATGTAGAATGTAAATGTTTTGGCACAACAACTAAAAAAACGCCAGGAAGGCTATGTAGACTGTTGTGATGAAAATGTGTCAAACGGTTTATGAAACTAGTGTATGATGCCCCATGATCATATCGATGTACACAGCTATGATTTAATTTAAAAAAAAAAAAAAAAAAAAAAGACTTTCGAGGCAGCTCTAGCAAGCAGTTTTAGCCCCAGATGAAAAAACTGCAGGACAGCCCTTTTCTTTTCCCAATCCTCAGCAAGTGGGCCACCATTTCCCACATACTCACCTTCTGAACTAGTTTTCCTGCAAAAATTGTTGTTGGCTCCTGTGGTCCACCACTCCTTCACTGTGCCCCCAGAGGGTTGGAATTTTCTTTTTCCTGCCTTGCTGTAAGTGGTGAGTAGGGAGATGTTTCTAGTGTAATATCTTGCCTCAATATAATTTTTAAGGGCTCTGGGATTTTTGGAATAGTAAATGACTATTGGCTTCAACTTAAAGTCACTGGTTGCATTAGCTCCTAAATAATAGAGTTAACCTGTCCTTTGAAGCTTTGAAGACAGGCATGGACTTCTCTTTAGCTATTTAACTCCTACCTGGCATCTTTTCCCAAGAAACCTTCATCAATCATCCTATCTTCAGGATCACTTATTTCAGCTTCTCTATTAGCACCTTCTGCTTCACTTTTAAATTCTAAGTTACAGAGATGCTTCTTCCCTTAAATCTCATGATAGCCTCTGCTGTCTTCAGCTTTTCTCCTGCAGCTTCCTTACCTTTCTCAGCCTTTATAGAATTGCTCTGGGCATTGCTCTAGTGTAGGCGTTTCTTTGGGAATTATGGCTACTTTGAACTTCAATCCAGACCACCCGAACTTTCTTCATATTAGCAATAAGGCTATTTTGCTTCCTTATCCTTCATGCATTCATTTGAATTTTTTTTTTTTTTTCTTTTTTTGAGAAATTTCTTTTGCTTTCACAATTTGCCTAATTCTTTGGTCCAGAAGGCCCAGATTTTAGTCTATCTTGGGTTTGACATTGTCAGTTAGCTTAATCCTTTTTAGTTTTTGATTTAAAGTGAGAGATATGTGACTCTTCCTTTCACTTAATTTCTTAGAGGCCATTGTGGGGTGATTAATTGCCCTAATTTCAATATTGTTCTGTTTCAGGGAATAGGGAGAGAGAAGAGCAGTAGCCAGTAAATGGAATAGTCAGAACCCACACAGCATTTATCAAGTCTGCCATCTAATATACGTGTATTTTGTTGTGCTCCAAAACAATTTCAGTAGTAACACCAAAGATCACTGGTCTCACATCACCAAAACAGATAAAATAATAATGAAAAAGTTTACAATATTGCAAGAATTACGAAAAAATGATAGAGGGACAAAGTAAAAACAGGCTGTTGGAAAAATGGTGCTGATAGACGTGTCTGCCACAAAACTTCAATTTGTAAAGCACACAGTATTTGTGAAACACAATGAAGTGAAGCACAACAAAACAAGGTATGCCTGTAAAGAGAAGTGTCTGCACTTACGATGGACCATTGAGCCTGACCCATGGGAAGTCCAGGGTGGAAACTGTGGATGATGATTTTAACACCATCTCTTACCCTCAAAGTTCAATTATGTCTAGTGTCCCTGTGGAATCAGCAGTGGATGGATATACAAAAATAATAACAGCAGTTGTTGAGAATTTACTGATGTGGTGCTAAATTTTTATGTTCTCTCATCAATATTGTGGAATAGATCTATTATTGACCCCTATTTTTCCAGTTGCATAAATGAACCTCCAAAAGGTTAAGAATCTTGTTCTAAGTCACACAGGCAAGAAGTAGCAAAGAACTGTGGCCAACAGTATCTGACTGTTCATGTTTATATTACTATTCTCTCAGTTTTACAGTCTGTGCTTGGCATAAAATTTACTGAACAGATGTTTCCTGTGGATACTTACTCTGTGGAGTAGCTAAGCAGGAGGTGTGACTTTGAGTGAGTTATGATTTCAGTAACAAAAGACTTTTAAGGTTTAAAGAAAGCAGAGAGTTTTCCAGCCTATGGGTAGGAAATGCAAAAACAGAGACTGCTTCACGGAGGAGGTGGCAGTAAAGATGGGCCAGAAAGAAGCCTGAGGGGACAGCCTCTGCTGTAGGGTAGAAGCACTGATTGGTTTGTGCAGGAGTTTTCAAAAGTTTGGTATGGGGAGGCTTAGATGTGAGGTCAAAACTATTTTCATTATTTGCCTTTTTTGCTCTTATTCCCTGACGAGTATATACTTAAGTTTTCCAGAGGCAGTATGACTTACAGTATTGCAACAGCCTGAATCCAGAAGCAAATACGAGAATCCAATTCTCTTCTATTGGACCAAATGTTAAAGAGATTTGTGAAAAAGTAAAACAATGCCATGCTTCTCAGTAATTTTGTGGAGGTGGGGGTTGGAAAATAGTTACTTTTTATAAAAATAAGTTATTCTTGTTAATGTATTAATTGTTGGGTTATGCTAAAATAATTTTTTAAATGCTGTTTAATTTCTAATTTCTAGTGCAGTAAGTATTGATAGATATGACCTTCATAAACCAAATCTTTGGGGTCCTCAATGATTCTTAAAGAGTGCAAAGTAGTCCTGAGACTAAAAAGTTTGTGATCTGCTGGTCTAGTGTAACTGGGATTAAAGAGCACTTATAAAAGGATCTTTGAGACAAGAGTGTGTGTTGGCCTTGCTTTTGCCAGATGGGAGGAGGGCCAGGCTCATGTGTCTGGCCCTTGATGATCTGTAGGCCTGGGGAGGTTTGCATGTAGTGTGGCAGTCCTTACTGTACTGTTTAGCTCTAGGCAGGCTACCCTGCATCCATTTCCCATGCTCCGGGGACTCCTGGGGAGCTTGGCCCCTCTCAGACACCACCTCTAGGCCTGGGGAGAGAGTTGTAAAGTGAACAGCTCTCATTACTTTTCCTATTCTTAACTTTGCTTCCTGGGTTGTCTTTTTTTAAAATTTGTGATTAATATGAGGGCACATACAATTAGGTCACATTACTTGTGTTTGTAAGGCAAGGCCTAAGTTGTAGCTATATTCCTCACACAGGGAGTATGCCATATACCCTCACATTGCTTCTGAGGGGAAGGAACCCACTGATCCTTTTTACCCCTTCCTGCCTTCTTAGATTCAACAGAGATGTTTTCTCATGTGAGCATGTTGTTACTAATCTACAAGTTTCAAATTAGGGCCAAGTACATGTGATGTCCATCTTTCCATTCTTGTGATACTTTACTCAGGAGAATATTCCCCAAATCCATGCAAGTTGTAACAAAGGATGCAAAATCTCCATCTTTTTAATAACTGACTAGTCCTGGGATGTCTTAAGGCATATGCTTCTCATATACCTTAGTTAAAAGTCTTAGTTTGTTTCTATATTATAGTAGAGTCCCCGTAAGTCACCAGGCTGAAGTATCATGCATGTAGGTTTTTCCATTTTCAGGCCTGGTTTTTATTTTTTATCTTTTTATTTATTTATTTTTTCTTTTGTAGAGACAGAGTCTCACTTTATTGCCCTTGGTAGAGTGTTGTGGCATCACAGCTCACAGCAACCTCCAGCTCCTGGGCTTAGGTGATTCTCTTGCCTCAGCCTCCCTAGTAGCTGGGACTACAAGCGCCCGCCACAACACCCGGCTATTTTTTGTTGCAGTTTGGCCAGGGCCGGGTTTGAACCTGCCACCCTTGGTATATGGGGTCAGTGCCCTACTCACTGAGCCATAGGCGCTTTGATTTTAGACAGAGTCTTAAGCTATCTCCTGGGTACAGTGCTGTGGTGTTATAGCTCACAGCAACCACCAACTCTGGGGCTCAAGTGATCCTCTTGCCTCAGTTTTTCTATTTTTAGTAGAGATGGGGGTCTTGTTTTTTTGCTCAAGCTAGTCTTGAACTTGTAAGTTCCAACAATCCACCCACCTCAGCCTCCCAGAGTGCTAGGATTACAGGCATGAGCTGCTGTGCCCGGCCAGCAGGCCTTGTTCTTAATCCAGACACTTCCACTTACCTTGTGCTAGTTATTTAACCTCTTTGACCCTTAGTTTCTTTATTCATAAATGGAGATGATGCTATCTACCTCACAGGTGTGTTGAAGGTACTAAATGAGAAGTTGTCATACAGTACCAGGCACATAGTAAGACTTCACATTGCAACTATGAGAATAGACTGAGGACCAGTGGGTTGAAACTATAGACAGGAAAATTTTCGCAATCTTAATGAAATAATGCACACTAAAGCACTAGTATAATGCTTGGTTTCTAAGAATCACTTCATAAGTTGTAGTTGCTGTTATTGATGTAATTATTTTACATATGAATTTGAAAATTGTACAATATAGGGCTTCTTTGTGCTTAGATCTGTCTTCTGAATGAAGGGATTAATTTTTGTCATCAATTTGTTCATTAATTCACTCAATAAACATACTGAATGTTTCACTGCATTTTACTCTAAGTGCTGAGGATACAAAATTGATTGAGTTTTCTGTCTTTGCAAGAATGCAAGCAAAAAAATGAATAGTCAGGGGATGCTATAGAGATAAGCTGGGGTTGGAGCCAGGAACTTCTGAGCAACTCCTTTGCTTGGTGACTTACAAAACTATATTTCTGACATTAGCATTGTAGAATGTCAGAGCTGATATTCTAAAATGACATTCAGGTTCTAGAGATCGCTTAGTCCAAGAAGTTTCTCACACACATGGGAAAATTCAGGTTCTATTTCCCAGTGCAGATCCTGATAATGTTCTCTTTAATGTTTCAGATCTTCAAATAATTCTGATTTACCGTATATACTCGAGTATAAGCTGAGTTTTTTCCGGCACAAAATTTGTGCCAAAAAACCCAAACTTGGCACAAATTTTGTGCCGAAAAACTCGGCTTATACTCGAGTATATACAGTATATGGAAGGATGCAAGAAACAGAAAGGATGAGGAAGAACTTTGACCTGCTTTACAAAAGGCAAATCAATCATTCTATGAGTAGAATTTTGTTGGGCATAGTCTTGTATACCATAAGGGAGACAGTGTAGCCGGGGGGTTACGGATACCTGGTCAAACTCTCAGATCTCACATTCAGTGTATATGTGACCTTTTGTCACAGACCTAAATGTGTGCAGTCCTTTTGGTTCTCTGAGATTCTTCTTTTTAATCTGGAAAATGGAGATAAAGCAGTTATAATTGTATTCAGCTGGTAAGTAGAGAAAATTTCCCCAAAGAGTGATGAACAAATGAGGATTTTATTTTTCTTGCATTTAAAAGAAGTCAGAATAGGCAGACCAAGGCTTGCATAGCAGTTATGCAATCTTGCAGTGACTAAGGGTGCTTCTACCTTTCTGTGTTAGCATTCTTCGTGCATAGCTTTGTGCACAGAATGGCTGCTTACAGGTCCAACCTTCACATCTGAGTTTCATGCAAGAAATGCTGAGGAAAACAGTCACTTGTTGACTGGGTCAGTTCTTTTTTAAAGGTTTCTTCAAAATCCTACCCACAAATTTCTGCTTTTATCTCCTTAACCAGAGCATGGCCCTGTGATGATCCCTAACTGCAAGAGATGTTGAGAGATATAATGTTTTGTCTCAGTATGTGCAGGCTCAAAACTGAAGTTTGCTTAGTAATGAAGAAAGGATAATGAACCTTAACTCTGTAGCTAGCAGTCTTTACCATATGAGCCAAATGATATGACCTATCCCCTCAGGTTTTGTGAAGATTAGATGAGATGATGCAAGTAAACACTTAGCTCAGAGTCCAGGCGTAGAGAAAGTGTTTGTTCCCCATCAATAAATTTGCCCTCCTGCTGAGGAGATGGATGTACAATATGGTAATCTAGTAATGTAAAATTCAGTCACTTCACAGCCCTTCTCTTCCCTCTTGCCGCCTTAGGACTATATAATAAAAGTCTTAGTATCTGACCTTTGTTGAGTATGTCTCATTGATCAGATTCTTTCTTATTGCTTTATGTGCATGGCCTCATTTGAACACTGGGGAAACCCACTGCAGATGGGTATATGAGGGGAGTGCTGAAAACCAAAGCTTTTTGATGTAAAGGACTTGTCTAAGCCACTTGGCCATTATGAGCTAATTGGGATAAGAACTCAGGACCATAGGATTCTCAACCTGGTGCCACACCTAGTCCTGGCTATGCTACGTCCTTAGACAAGTCTTGTCCTGTCTCTGGGTCTCATTTCCTCATCAATAAAATACCTGGAAGTAGATGAACTTGAAGGTAGTTTCTGGCTATGACAACACAGAATTCTCTTATGAGCTGTTAAAAGATAACTGAAAATATAAAAATCGTGATTCTCATGCAGATACAAAAATGAACATGTGTTAAGGATTTTATTTAACTCATTTAATGAGGAAACAGGTTGTGTTATATTGCAACCAGTTCAAAAAAGAATCTAAAAAACAGGTGCATGTATAGATCAGGAATATTAAAATGAATTGCAAATGGAGACAAAATTAGTTTTGTTTTTTTTTTTGGCAGGGTGGGGAGGGTTGTTCCCCCAGTGGCCAAAATTCATTTCATTGTCTATAGACAATGAATTTGCACTGTTATCAGTTAGCTAACAAGTTAGAGAGTAGTCCCCAAAGTCAGAATCGGGTGAGGCGAGCTATAGACAATGCGTGTGTTCCACTGCAGCACAGCTTCCTCCCTATAGAACCTTCAGTAAAAGTCTTATGGTCCTGACAGTCTGACTGTTTCTTGCCCAAGTCTTGTGTCTCTCCCTTGCTCAATTGTGCACTGTTATCTTCTCCCTGCTACTTCCAGAGACATCTATTTCTTTTGGGTTTGACTTACGGTTTGCTGCTTCCAGAAAATCTTCATTGACTGATCTTAATCTCTTTAATTGAATAGAGGAAAACCAGTTGGAGGGCTGGGGTGGAGATAGCCCTATGGAGTGACAGATCTGGGAGACCTCTCATCAGGAAGCTTCTTTAGCCAGTCTGTTTTAGGGGCTTGGCTGTCCTCTCCAATTGGTTAAGTAGCCTCAGGCAAATCACTTGACTTGGAGTCTATCTGGAACATTCTAGAACTCTCCACATAGACTGAATGGTTCTTGAGAGCTGGGAAGAGTTTTTTCTTTTTTCTCTCTCTCTCAGCGTAACATCTGGGAAGCCATATGATAAAAGTTAAAGTGTCCTGGGTTTCGTGTTAACATTTGGTCCCTGTGTTGGATCTGTCACTAGCTATATGACAATGGGAAAATCCTCTAAATTTAGTTTACTGATCTGTAAAATGGCAACAATCATTTGCATCTGTGAGAAGCTAAAAAATGCATCGCCCCCCCCAAAAAAAAAATCTGCCTTTGCAGATGTAATTAAGTTAAGAATCTTGAGATGAGTAGATTGTTTTGCATTATTCAGATGGGTCCCAAGTGCCATCACAAGCATCCTTATGAGAGAAGGGCAGAGGGAGATTTACTATGCAAAGCAGGCAATGTGAAGACAGGCAGAGACTGGAGTGGGCAGCCATAAGCCCAGGAGCTCTGGCAGCACCAGAAGAGACAAGAAATAGATTTTGCCTTAGTCTTCCTAAAGGGAAAACAGCTCTGCCGGATTTCAGGCTTCTGGCCTCCAGAACTGTGAGAGAATAAATTTCTGTTGTTTTAAGGCACCAAATTTGTGGTAACATATTGCAGCTCAGGAAACTAACGCAAGGTCCCACTGACCTCACAGGGTTTCTGCGAAGTTGAAAGGAGAGAGAACGTGACAGTCAAATGCAACCCAAGGGTTCCATGTAAATAAACAGTTGGCAAGTCACCTGTATATATCATTCATACGTTGCACTTCACTTTGATAAGCAGTAGTTAAAAAATTGCATGAAAACATAAATGAAGTAATTTTTTAGGTAAAAATAATACTCAGAGCCAATGTTCCCCCTTGTTGTCATTTTAAGGAGGACAGTGTGAAGGACTGAAACCAGGGTCTGTCCCTTGCAGCTGCCCTGCCCCTGCAGTTCTGGGATAGGCTGTCTGAGGACGTATCAGTGCAGCCCAGGCACCATTTGCTAAATTGAAATAGTGTTGTTACTGAGAGAAATGACAGCGAGAACAAGCAGCTATTGTTTTGTGGGTCCCATCTCAGGGTGAAAATTCCTGGCGCAGCAGAGAGACAGTTGGAGTGGGAAGCCTTTGCCGTGCCAGGGCTCGCCGCGGCAGACTGCAGCAGCTGCAGTGCAGCACGACGGGACGGAAATGCGACCCCGAGGTGCTGCCTGCCAGCGCTGACTGCATTCCAGGAGTGTGAATGCCAACCTGAAGTGGGTGCCGTGCCAGAAGCAGGTGGAGGGGCTCAGCCTTGCCAGTACAAAGTACATCCACCCTCCCTGCCTAACACAAACACAGTGTCTAACCAAGGTGCTGGGTAAAGGACACTTCAAATATACTTTCCTGGACTTATCTGGACTCATCTCTAACTCTTGTTTCTAGGCACTTAAACTGAGGCACTCTGTCCCTGAGATGAGATGTATGTTCCATTTTCCCTCCCCAGCATGTTCCCGCTCGTATACTCTGGTAAATCACAATTATCACACCAATATTCTAGCCTTTAATTAATTAGATTGTTTAGGTCTGGCAGCGGTGCATGCTAGAGTTACATGGTGAGCAAAACAGGTACAGCCCCATTCTCCATGGAGACTTAACAGGTGGACAGTCTGTAGGCAGGGACACAAGGAGCTATGTAATTACGAACTAGGATATACTATGGAGGGGAACGTAGGGGGCTAAACGAGACTCATGTAGTTTAGACTGGAGGAATGGGAAACCCTCTCCAAGGTAAGGACTTTTATTTGATGGTCTGACTGATGAGTATAAATTTCCTGTGCGATTTGGGTTTGGTGATTGGAGGAGGGGATATTCCAAAAAGAATGAACAACAAATACAAGAGAGACTTGCGTTTGAGGGGCTGAAAGAGGTGATGTGGTTTCCATGGAGCAAGTCAGTGGACACAAGTTTGGAGAGGTTGGCAGAGGTCTGCTTGTACTGATGCTATCTTAAGCATCTTTGTCTTTATTCCAAGTGTTAAGGACTCTACAGAGGAATTTTAAAAAGAAGAATGACATAGTCTGATATTTTGTCTGTGGGGTGGAAAACGGGTTAGAAATGATCTGAGTGGAAGCTAAAACAATTAAGGGGTAATTCTAAAAGAGAAAGATTCTAGTAACCATTAAGTCCAACCTTTTCCCATACAGATGGACTTGAATTGGTAGCCCAAGTAAATTCCTCTAGTGAGTTGGTGAATGAACCAGGACTTAAACACTGGCTTGATAATTTTTTGGTAAATATTCTTGCCATTGCACCCCTACACTTAAGTAAATGTATTTCTATTTATAGGAACAATAATAATTGATATCTTGTCTTTCAAAGGGAACTTAAGAAGACATTTTATGATCTTATAATAAGAATTTCATGTAGAATAATAAAAGAAAGTTTAGCAACTAGCTATTTTGTTGATTCACGAGCTACCTGATGCTGTGGGCATGTCCCCCATTGTGTTCAAGGCAGGATAATATTGTTATAAGAACTTAGTGCTGCAGAACCAGAAAGGCAGGGGTTCAGATCCCAGATCACTGCTGATTTAGTTCTGCCACCTTCAGGAAGTTACTTTACCCCTCTGAGTCTCAGTTTCTCCAACTAAAAATGTGTGTAAGATGGTATTTCGTATCATGTTTTCTATGTCTAGCATTTAATAAGTACATAATACATTTTGGTTATCTGGGAAAGGATGGTGATGATAATCTTGTTCCACTCAGTTAAACAGAGAGTACCATATATACTCGAGTATAAGCCGAGTTTTTTCGGGACAAAATTTGTGCCGAGTTCGGGTTTTTTTGTGCCGGAAAAACTCGGCTTATACTCGAGTATATAGGTATATCTTTGAGAGGACAGGAAATTTCACAGTACAAACCCTTTTAGAAAACAGTTCTTTAATTCTACTTTTAATTAATTATTAAATAGTTCGATAAAATTTATAAAGTGTCTATTATGTATAGGATCTGCCCTAGGCATGGTCTGGGGCCACAGGTGTTTAGAAAAGAGGAGAGAAAAGTTTACAAATAACTCTAATACTATACAGAAATAGTGTTTCCTAGGTGAGATGCCAAGTAAAACAGGGCTTCAGTTACAAGAGTTGTATGATCCAATGGGTAGAATTCTGAAAGGTCTGTGGAGTATGTGGCAGAGGTCTGCTTGTACTGATGCTATCTTAAGCCTCTGTCTTTATTCCAAGTGTTAAGAACTCTACAGAGTCTTTAAATGTGGTGTGGAAGATGGGTAGGATTTTACATTTTGGAAATGATGTAGTTACCACTTTGGATATTTCCATGGTACTATAAAAGTTATACCTGATCACTTTAAAAAATTTAGGAAAAACTTAGTAAGCAGATGGAAGGAAATCAAAATCATCTGTGATCTTACCAGAGATAACCAGTTACCATTGGGTTGTATAATTTTAAAATATTTTCCTATGAAAGTATGTAATATATATATACTTAATTATACAAATGGATGTACTACTCTATAACAGTTTTTTTTTTTAAGTTCAAAACGCATTTTGAAGTATTTTTTCATTCTACCAAATGGTCTTAGACTTTGTAATCATTGTTTAGTATTTAATTCTTAGACTTACCATAGTACATTTAACCAAGGCTCTGTAATTGGACATCTGAGATGTTTTAAGGTTGTTTTTTGTTTATATTTTGCCTGTTACGGATGGTGCCACAGTAAACATAGTTGTAGATAAAGAATGTAATCACACATAATTATTTTCCTTGTGTAATTTCTTAGTGGAATTTCTAGGCCAAAGGAGGCATGCATATTTTAAAAGAAATTTTATTTTCTAAGTTCTGGGAATGTATAGTGGGTATGCAATTTTAAAAAGCTTTATATTTGTACTGGAATGAGTAGGGTTTTTCCCCATTTAAAGTTTTAATAACCTCAAAATATTGCATTAGTAATAATTTCTTATCCCTTAGAGATTCATATATCATCTTACAATTTCTAAAGCATGTTCACATACTTTTATTTATTAGTTTGATTATCACAGCAACTCTGGAGGTAGGCAAGTAGACATTATTACTCGCCACTTTAAAGATGAGGAGCTCAAGTCTCAGCTTGAAGCAATCTGCTTAGGGTAACACCACTAGTCGGTGGCACAGCTAGGACTGGAACCCGGCCTGCTGGCACGGAGCCCAGCTGCCCTGGTGCACCCTGCGATGCTGCGTGCCCCACTGCCTCTCCAGCTCACTACTGACTCTATCACTTCACAAATTAGCATGATAGGGATTATTAGGCCTATGATGTTCACTAGACCCATTTTCCCAAGTTTTATACCTCTTTTCTCTAACGTATCATTTTAGAAAAGTTGCAACCCTGGGATAATTTTTCTTGGCATTGTACTACTGTCTCAGATTACAGATTGGTGGGCTTTTAACAGGCAGTGTGGAAGGGGGGACAATATTTCAAGTAGTAGGACTAAAGGTGTTGTAGCAAGAAATTAGAATAAAAGACTTTAAACTAGCCACTATCAGTCTAGCTTTGGCCCAAACAAGTATGTTGCTAAGGCTACGGTATGTTTTAAAAATTACAAACCAGTTACCTATATCTGATTATCAGGATATTTTGTATAGATATCTGCATTGGTGGATTCTCTTCACTCAGAAGTTCTGGCAGCCTTAAGCTGCCCTTAAGCTGAGCCATGGTTGACTGAAGGTAGGCACTTTCTAACCCCTTTAGGATGGGGCAGAAATATTCTAGTTTTCCACCAGCCTTATGGTTTCCTGTTATTTTTCTAAGGGTCAATAGTCATTACAAATATTTTGGGGCTGGTGCTTGTAGCTCGGTGGGTAGGGCACCAGCCACATACACCAAGGCTGGCGGGTTTGAACCTGGCCCAGGCCAGCTAAAACAATGACAATTTCAACAACAACAAAAAATAGCTGGACATTGTGGCAGGTGCCTATAGTCCCAGCTACTTGGGAGGCTGAGGCAAGAGAATCGCTTAAGAGAGGTTGCTGTGAGCTGTGATGCCACGGCACTATACCGAGAGCGACAACTTGAGACTCTGTCTAAAAAAAAAAGAAAAGAAAAGAAATATATACATGTATATATACACACACACACACATATATATATGTGTATATACACACACACACACACACACACACACACACACACACACACATATATATATATATATGTATTGTTTTGCCTACACCTAGCTGGTTTTACACCATCACATGGCTGGCTGCGCCTTTTAAGCACCTGAGTGTGCAACCCTTTGCCTTCAAGCATGTGCATGGACCAGCTGTGAATTTTGTTTGGAGCTGAGAGAGCATGGAGGAGAATAGTGGGGTTTTGAATTTTATTCTGTGGATGTAAGGAAGCCACCAAGGGACCTCAGACTGCTAACTGACATTTTAGTGCCCTGTCCTGGAGCAGCTGGCTCCTGTACATTTCAGTGTTTTCTCCTTTTGCTGTGTTTTCTCTTTGTCATCCCTGCTCCCAATGGGGAGTGTTTTCAAAAGGCTAGGCAGCTGTTTACATCTCAGTTTTAATGAAGGCATTGTGGTTCTTCCCTCCCTCTGAGGACATCTTATAAATTGCTCTCTTGTTGTGAGCAGAGAACTCTTGCTTCCCAGGCTTTGTGTACCTCAGTGGAGCCTGGGGCAAATAGACCAGGAGGTGGGGTCTGATTGATTCAACAGGACTTGGGGGCTGGGCACAGTAGCTCACCTGTATTCTTAGCACTCTGAGAGGCCAAGTCAAAAGGATCGCTGGTTGGAAAACAGCCTAAGCAAGAGTGAGACCCACATCTTTACTGAAAAAAATAAAATAAAATAGAAAAGTTAGTGGGGTGTTGTGGCAGGAGCTTCTAGTTCCAGCTACCTGGGAGACCGAGGCAGGAGGATTGCTTAAACCCAGGAGTTTGAAGTTGCTGTGAGCTAGGCTGACACCACTGTACACTCTGCCTTAGGCAGCAGAGTGAGACTTTATGTCTCAAAAGAAAAAACAAAACAAAACAAAACAAAACAAAACAAAACAAAACAGGACTTGGGAAGGAGAAGGAAGGGTTTTATTAGCTATTGTCAAGTGGTTTCCAATTGAAATAGATTTATGTGATGATTGGCTTGTGGAAAGCCTTTGCCTGTCCCTCGGTGGTATCCTTGGACTTACATAACCTGGATATGGCAGAGAAGCATGCTGGTAAGGAATTCCAAAGGCTGGGTTCTGCCCTTGGCTCTGTTGCTCACAGGTTCTGCACCTCTACACTGCTGAACCCTCCTTTCCATGTCTGTTAAGATGAAACCAATCCCTTTCTTGGTCATATTAAAGGGCCAGTTTGTGGATTGAGAAGGAGAATATATAAGAAAAGTGCCCAGTGTTACACAAATGCTAGCACAGTTACCGTGAGGGGGAGAGAGTTGTTTCCATGGGAAGAAATGGGTCCTGGCCAAGTATCTCTGCAGAGTGATGGGAGTATGAACTCAGCTCTGAGCAGAGTAGATAATCCAAGGCACTAAGATAATGCAAGCAGATGATTGATTTCAAGGGGCTAAGAAAGCCCCATAGGGCAATCTGTACTTGTCCGCACACTTGTAGCTAACTTAAAATCCCACTACTGTACTTTTATTGGATATGATGGTGGTCCTGGTAAAAATGCAAACCTATAATAAAGTTCCTGAAAGCATTGGGCTCTGGCCAGTGGCTTTACCTTTGGATCACACTTTCTAGCTGATAATATGGAGGCCCTCCTTTTCTGATGTACAGAGCAAGTATCTTAGTGATAGTGTCTATATTATAAATTTGTTATGAGAATTAAATAAGGTAGTACAGGTACAAAGTGCACAGCCTGGTATAGGTGTTGAGTAAAACCAGATATTGTGAGCAGGGTTTAGCTGTTGTGGCTGAGTGGGGAAGGAGCCTGCGGGAGGGTCTGAATGCACGCCTGCAGGGAGCAGTCCTCGGGAGACAGTCTGAATGGAGGAGGCCCTGCAGTGTGAGAAAGGACGCAGCACTGGGAGATGGATGGTGGGGAATTCAAATGTCCTTCTAAAGGTGACAGATCATTGTAATTTTACTATTTTCCTCCCATGTTAGCAGGTGGGACCCACCATTGGAGGTGAGGAGGAGGAAGAGGAGGAGAAAGAGGAGGAGGAGGAGGAGGAGGAAGAGGAGGAAGATAATCAGGTTCTGTTTCCAGGCGGGCGGTACTCTCCGGGAGTCTGTGACGTGCTCTGCAGCAGCTCAGTGCAGAGCCCATGCAGGAGGCAGGCTGAGCGGGTGAGCTGTGCCCAGCTGGTTAAGGGTTATGGCAGGCGTGGGTGTTTTATGGCTATGGCAGTGGTGCAGTCTTGCTAGTGGAAAGCATTATCATTTGCCTTATTACTTGTATTGCAGACATTCTCTTTGCAGAGCTTGTTCCTTTACCCAAGGTCTCCCTCCCTTCTGTCCTGGTCTATCAGAAACACACAAACATTGTATAGAAGCACAGAAACTACCAGAATCACATCACATACATGGTGCACATCTGTGCACATGTGTAACCTTGTGGCCCACTGGACAGGAGGATGTCCCCTAAGATCCTCTACACATAAAGGATGGGGTCAGGCACTGTTTGGGCAGGAAGAATGCTCTGCACCACTCAGCCTCTCCCTTGGTCTTCTTCTTCGTCCTTCCTTCCGAAGATTTGTTTAAAATGCAGATGCAGAAATTAACAGTCAGCATTGCTATCCAAGGCATCAGTCCATACGCATCTACAAAACAAGGCCGAGTGCACTCACCAGTCATAGCAAGGCAGGTTTATAGTGGAGTCAAAGATGTGGAACCCACACTGTGTGTGTGTGTGTGTGTGTGTGTGTGTGTGTGTGTGTGTGTGTTTGTGTGTTGGGGGAGTGTTAGAAAAGAGTCTTGGTCCTCAGCTGCGTGACCTTGTCTCTATCCCTTTCCCTTTGTGGGTTTTCACTTGCCCATTGAAGCAGTGAAGACCACATTCCAGCAATCTCTGTGTTCCTGTCCAGCCCCAGCATTCTGTGATTCTGTTGTCTGTCACCTTGCTTTCCCACATCCCTCCACTTTCTCTTTAGAATGCAGCATTGTGAATAAAGGCCCATATTGCAATGCCTTTCTTCTGCACCTGCTAATGCAACATCTCCAGTTCCTGGCAAGGGTCTTTCAGCTATTTCAGGGGGTCCCCAGAGAGAGTCCCATATGTGCTAACAAATAAATCTGGTCAGCTATTACCTGGCATCTGCCACTTCTCCCTCCTGGATGCCCTCCGTATTGCTCAGAGCCAAGGCTCTGCTGTGTTTGTTGGCTGGCGGATGTTGCTTCACCAGTTCCTCCAGTGCCCAGAGGTAAGTTGCCTCCTGCCAGGTCCTGATATTTTCTCAGACCCCTTTGGCTGCCAAGGATGAGCTCTGTGGTATCACTGCCACTTTCCCCCCATGCCCCATCAGACCCCAAGGCCGCTATAGGAACTCAGTTTCTACTTAACTAGTTATTGATTCTTCTGCAAGTGTGGTGAATGTACTAGGACCCAAAGGGTTATTCTTGTGTGAAGCTCTGGGACGAAGTGAGAAAGAATGCACCTGTTTTTCTTTTGCTGTCTGCTGGGACATGCACAGCTTTGCCTCCTGATGGCTTAGAGAATTTCAGTAAGAGTTTTTTTCTGTGTTAGTTTACTCTCTAGACATAAACCCAGGAGAAGCTGGGCTGGACAAAAATTGGAGCATGAGATACTGCTGTGAACTGAGAATTATTCTGTCCTCTAATAATAAAGGATTTGGTAAGGGAAGAACATAAAATTTGGAAAGTCGTTAAACACATACAGAATTTACTTAGAGCATATAGGAATGTCTGCTTTGTATTTTAATTCACATCCTTTATCCCTTATGTCTCCCAAGGGAGTTGTGATTATAAGAATCCATGCTAATGGAAAACAGGCATCATTTTACTCCAATGCACAAGATTGGAGTTAGAACACACAGTATAAGCCTGAGATCTAAAGGGAACTTTTTCCTTCCTCCTGTTCTAAACCTGAATCTTGAGATCTGCCTATCTACCTGTGTCAGGAAAGTGAGATGATAGATCTCAGTCTGAGCCCCTAGGCTAATACCTGGCATGTAGGGGATTGGATAATCAGTGCACATTGGTTGATTGAGTGAGGGACTAAATGTAGAAAAGAGAAAGAGAGAATGAATGAGAGCTAAGCTCCAGGGAGTCTACATCTGTCGAGTTGTTAGACTGGTGAGAACCTCTGGTTCTTTTCTTTTGGACAGACTCCATCTAGTTCTATTTTTTTCTTTATGGTTGACTAATTTTTCAATATATATACACTTTCCTCCTTCCCTGATGATATCAGTGAAAATGCATATTCTTGGCTTTACCTGAAAATGTTTATAAGTAAGCCCAGGATTAAGGGCCATGCTAATGATTTTAGTAAATGGCATCACCTACACCCAGACCCTGACAGCTAAAACTTCTGTGTCTTTTAAGCTTAAGGATTAAATGTGTGAAAGCCACTGGAAGATAGAATCTCATTTGAACATAAAACAGTAAATTTTAAGATAAAGGTAGTTGGTCTTTGGGTAGTGAGTTACCAATTCATGAGAGTATCCAATCAGAGGCTGAATGGCTACTTGATAAAAATATTATATGGGAGATTCAAGCACCAGAAGGGAATTAATTCCTTTCTAAATCCAAAATCCTTTCCAAATGTAGGAGTCTGTGTTTCTTACTTTGGGATATATACTATTTTTACTGTAAGTATAAAAGGAAGCATCATCCAACCCATGGATTAGACTTTCTCCATAACCTTGATACAGGGATGGAAGGATGAAGAAACCCTTCGTGGCAGCAAGCCATCCACAAGTATCACTCATGCTGTGAAAAACGAGGTTAAGAGCAAACAATTGGATCCAGCTCACTATCCCAGTTCAAGTGCACATTTTCATGTCAACTGTCCAGTGAAGACCTTCTTTCTGTAGTAATGACCCCCTTCACTGATGACTTTACATCAATAAGAGTGACTTTCTTCACAATCACTGTAAGGTTCACAATGGCAGAGACTGTTTTACACACAGGTGCATCCTGGGCACTGAGCATAGTGCCTGCCGGGCATGCCATAGATAGATAATGAGTATGTATGGCTTCACTGAATACCAAAACTCTCCATGTAAAATACAGTGTGCTGATATCATGAATTGAAGGACAGAAGACCATGGATCAATCCAGAGATAGGAAAAATTCTTCACACTGAATTTTAGTCCTTGACCTAGAAAATTAGCTTCATCTTACGACTATTTAAGGACCCAGTTAAAGAGAGGTGTAGGCATGTTCTTAAATAGCTGCTTGCAGATAATATATCTGTGCATTTGGATTTGTTTGTAGCTAGCTTGTCAAGAATTAACATTCCCAAATGAAAATATTAGCTGGAGAAGAACTAGTTACTGTGGGCTTGTTACCTAAAAAGCATAGAGGATTGTGCTGATGAAGCTAAGTTAGATGGTTTAGTGTTCATTAAGAATCTCCTAGGAACAACTTCTTTCATAGCTCAGCATGATTGCCTTCAACCAGGCCAGCTCTCCTGCAAATGTGTCTTTGATTCCAAAGAGATGGACTAAGAGAACATCAATGATTGCCTGGATGAAATACATGCTATTGTTGACAAATAAGTGGTGACAATCTGGAATATAGCGCACTATTTCTAGGGGGTTTTGATCTTTTCCATACAGCTTGGCTATCTTTCCATGGGTTTCAAATCACATCTCTTCTTCAGTTTCTTTCCATGGCTCTTATACAGTTTTACCCCTTTCTGAAAATTCCTCATGCTGTTGTTTTTTTTTTTTTTTTTTCATGGAAGACCTTTACTATTTCATTGATGAATTATCGTTCTAGCTCCATCAATTGTCTCTCATACTATCTACAAACTTACCTCCTTCCATTCAACTTTCTTCCTTCTCCCCCATATCAGAGAAAGAGAAATTCTTTCTCCTGGCTAAGGGTAGTCTCTTTGCCTGTCTTTGGATCCCATCTTCCATTACTCCACTGTGAACTTCATTCTGCCAATCATCCACTCTTGGATCTGTTCCACACCTGCTCCTTCCATCATCTTTGTTCTTTCTCTTCATCATATAAATATGACCAATTCTCATTTCCCACAAGTTATAGTCTAGTTTCTTTCCTCCTCTTAATAGTCAATTTTCTTCAAAAGTAGACAATGGTTTTCAGCCTTTTATTATTGCCTGTTTTTCAGAACTGTTTAAACTCCTCTACCAGTCTTGTGTCCTCTCCTCCCCCACACACTGAAATTGCTCCTGCTAACTGGTGATAGACTCTGTGTTTTCAAGCTCTGTGGGTACTTTCTGCCTCTTTCCTCTCAACCTGTTGATGGCATTTGACATTGATCATGTCTCTCAGTTTCTGTGGCAAGGCTATCTGCAGATTTTCCTCCTATCTATCTGCCCAACAGTCTCTCTCAGCCAGGGATTGTCACCTGAGACACAGAGCACATGACATGGTTTGGGGGACTGTTTTCTCACTTCTCCCATAAAAGGTGCAGAGCTACTATTCTTCTAGGAGAGAAATTGAATTGTTACATATAGCAGATGTCTTAGGGCATTTGAGTTTCTCTCATAGATGGCACCATCACTGCTTTCCTCAAGGATTTCTCTTTTTCTTCCCTTCCTAACCCCGATTTCTATATTCTTCTAATTCTAAACATTCTCCCTGGATGACTTCTTCTAAGCCTATGGCAGGAACTACCAATTATAATCTGATGATTCTGAAAACAAACTACTGTAAATGACACCTCCATGATGAATGTCACACCCTGGTGTCTATTGAGTTCACAGCTCCCCTTATATGCTCAAAAGTGCAGCTTTTCCCTGCACTTCCTTGTTCTCCTAAATAGTATCATCTTTCACTCAGATACCCAAGTCATATTTGAAAGTCATTTAAGATTCTTCTCTCTCATAGGTCCTTCCCCAATGAAATAATTCAGTAAATTACTTAGTATTTTCTTTCGTGTTCTCTTGTGATTTAATCTCTCATTCTGAACTTAATTCAGGCCTGTGATACCTTGATTTCAATCAATTAGAAGCTCCCCAAGAGTCTCCTTGTTTTAAGGTACACCACATCCCTTTTTCCCCCCCCAAACCACAGAATGATGAGTCCAATATTCAAATATGATTACACCTTTCTTGACTTACATGTTTTCACTCCCCTCAATAGCTTTAATCTATCACACCGCATTGTGAATTGCTTTTTGGTAGGCGGGATCCTCCATGATTAGTCTCTGTTCATTTCTGGTCTCCAAGATTTCTTACACACCATGTATTCAAACCATTTCATGTGTTTACTCACTGCCTACTCTTTCCTGGTAATGCCTGTTCACTCTTTGCTAATTTAAGCTCCTGCGTCCCATATCTAGTTAACTGTAAGTTTGTACTTCATCTAGTTAAATGCTGTCAAGGTACACAGCACACTCTAGCTACTGATTTACTTACTGTTCGTCCCAGTCAGAATGTCAACTCATCAGGAAAAGAGGCAATGCTTACTTGATTTCTTCCTCCACAGCTGATATTCAAGTACAAGGAAGGTACTAAGTAAATGCTTATTTAATGAGTAATAGGGTTGAAGTATAATTTTCAAAAGCAGATGGTAGATTAATTATTTTCACTAATAGTGAAGGGAGGAGTCCTAGATTTAGAATTAGAAGACTTTGGATTCTATTCCAGCCTACAGCTAACTAGTGGCCTATCATTGGGTAGCTCATTTAACTTGTTTTACCTCTCAGTCAATTTGAGCTGCTATAACAGAATACCATACCTGAGACTGGGTAATTTGTAAAAAAGCAGAAATACATTTTTCACACAGTTCTGGAATCTGAAAAGTCTAAGATCAAGGCTCCAGCAGCTTCAGTTATCTGATGAGGGCCTGATTTCTGCATGCAAGATGTCACCTTGAACACTGCAGCCTCTGGAGGGATAAACACTGTGTCCTCTTAGGGAGGAAGGTAGAAGGGCAAAAAAGGGACCAAACTCCCTCTGCCAAGCCCTTTTATTTTTAAATTATTTCAAAGCTCCGAATCAAATGCATTTTTAAAATAAAATGAAACATATATAAAACATTAGTTTTAATGTTAGACACTATAATAATATAATTGATCCTTTACCTTAGGCCATCTGTCAAGAACATAGTCCTTTACTTCTCCAAGCCCTTTTATAATGGCATTAATGTATTTATGAGAGCTCTGTTTCCTAGCACTGTTGCATTGGGGATTACGTTTCTAGTACATGGATTTGGGGAGACACATTCAGATCATAGCCTTTCACACTTGGCCCCCACCAAATTCATGTCCTTTTTACATGCAAAATATATTTCTTCCATCCCAATAGCCTCCCAAATTCTTAACTTGTTCCAGCATCAACTTTTAAATTCTAAACTCCAAAGTCTCTTCTGAATCAGACACTGGTGAGACTGAAGGCAGAATTCATCCTGAGGCAAATTTCCCTCCAGCTGTGAGCCTATGAAAACAAGTTATGTGCTTCCAAGAATAAAGAGGTAACAGGTCCTAAGTAAGTCCAAAACCCAATATGGCAAACAATATTAAATCTTAGGCTAGAGAATAATACTGACTTCATATCCCACCTTCTGATCATACTAGAGTGGGAATTGGGTCCCTAAAACCTTTCTCAGCTCTGTCCTCAGGGATTTTCTGGGCACAGCCCACACGTCAGCCTTTACACAGTGAAATTGCATGACTGTAGCTCTCCCAGGCTGGTACAAAGTGGTGGCTCTATAGTTCTGGGGACTCAGAGATGTCCCTGCTCCTTAGCTATGCCAAGCCTTGACTGAGCTAGGGGCTCTCTGTGGGGACTCTCTGTGGTGACTCCAGCTCCATAGTTCTACTGAGCATTGCCCTAGTTGGAGCTCTTCATGGTGGCTCCAACTCACAGTTCTACTAGGCATTGCCCTAGTGGAGACTCTCTGTGGTGGCTCCAACTTCGTAGTTATACTGGGCATTGCCCTAGTGGGTATTCTCTGTGGTAGCTTCAGTCTTGGAGCAGGTCTCTATCTGGGCCTTGAGGCTCTTCAATGTTCTTTGAAATCTAGGGAGAGGAAGACATGACTCCACAGCTATTGCACCCTGCTTGCCTGCAGACTTAGCACCATGTGATTCCACTGAGGTTCACCACTTGTGCTTTCTGGAGCAATGGCCTGAGCTGCATCTGAGTCCTCTCAAGCCACAGCTGGGATGACCAAGGATTGTTGCATGGGAATGCAAGGAACACACCCAAGTGGCCATGGGCAGTGAGCTCCAAAGTCCCACAGGTGCCCTGAACCCCTCCCCTCAAAATTTTCTGTCCACAGGCCCTGGTATTCTGGACCTGTGAATGGCATGGTAGCCCTCAAGATCTCCAAAATGACTTTGGCCGTCATTCTCCCATTGCCTTAATCAATAACTGGCTTTCTTCTAGCTATATTAATCTCATCAAATAGTTGCTTAGCCCCCACACTTGTTTTTTTTTTCCTCCTTAGTATGAGACTTCTCAAATCTATTCTGCTTCTCTTTTGATTGTAAATTTCATTTTTAAATTGTTTCTATCTTCTTATATTTTACTATAAGCAGCTAAGAGAAGTCACATGATACCCCAAATACATCACTGCTTAGAGATTTCTCCAGCCAAATATCATAGTTAATTGCTCTTGAGTTCTGCCTTGCACAAAGTTCTAGGACAGGCATATAATTCAGCCAAGTTCTTTGCCACTTTATAATAAGGATGTCCCTTTCCTCCTGTTTCCAATGCCTTGTTTCTCATTTCCCTTTGAGATCTTATCAAAATGGTCTTTGATGTCAAGGCCACTTAAGGAAGTCATCTCTAAGAAGATTCAGACTTTCCCTACATCTCCTTTCTTCTTCTGAGCCCTCATCTGAATCAATCACCCTTAATTCTCCATTCATGGCAAAAGACGCCTTTTACAGCTTTCACTTCAAAACTGTTCCAGCCTCTCCCCATTGTGCAGTTTCAAAACTTCTCCCACATTTTTAGGTATTTGCTATATTAATAGCAACACCCCATTGCTATGGTACCAATTTCTGTCTGAGTTTGTTTGTGTTGCTACAACAGAACATCTGAGACTGGGTAATTTAGTAAGAACAGAAATTTATTTTCTGATACCACTAGGGCAGTGTTTTTCAACCTTTTTATATTTCACAGCCCACTTGAACCTATAGTTAAACTTCCCCAGCACACTTAAATTATGTTGATACAAAAAAAAAAAGTAGTAAAAAAAAGAATATACTTATTGTGCTTTGAACTTATTTTGATAATGATTTAATTATTGATCTTTAAAAAATTTTCATAGCACATCTAAGATCCTCTCATGGCACATTGGCTAAAAATCCTTGCTCTAGAGACTGCAAATTTCAAGGTAAAGGTTCTGGCAAGTTTAGTTATCCAATAAGGATTCAGTCTCAGCTTCCAAGATGTTGCTTTAAATGCTGTGTTCTCTCATGGCAGAAGGACAAAGGGCAAAAAGGGGCCAACCTCCTTTTATAATGGCATTATTTTATTCATGAAGGCAGAGCCCTCATTACCTAAACACTTCCCCAAAGACTCTACCTCACTGTACTGTAGAAACACTGGGATTAAGTTTCCAACACATAAAATTTGGGAAACATATCTAGACCTTAGCAGCTTCACTTTCCTCATTTATAAAATGTGACTGGTATAAAGTACCTATGAGTCTTAAAGGGTAGGTTAAGGAAGATCACATGAAATCACATGAAAATCAAGAATGTAAAGGGCTGTAGGTGTGGAAGGGATTATTATCATTTTTCTTTATTTTGAAGGTTATCTAAATTTTCTGAATAGGAAAAAAGAGTTATGAATAAAGATATCACCTCTTTGTTCATATTTTCTAAATCTTGGTGTACTGTTGTAAACTATCTCTGTGATGTTAATGGTTTAGAATTAAATGAATAATCAAGTTAAGTACTGTATATACTCGAGTATAAGTCGAGTTTTTTCGGCACAAAATTTGTGCCGAAAAACCCAAACTCGGCACAAATTTTGTGCCAAAAAACTCGGCTTATACTCGAGTATATAGGTATATTGTTGAATAATAGTGCATAATGTTATGCTGTTATTCTTCAGCAACCATGACAGAGAAAGAGGTGGCATTCATTCATATAATGAATGAGGTGCCATGAGGCATATGAAGAAGAAATGGATGTAAGTTATATCTTCAGGGAGGTTTTTGTTTAGGAAGCAACTAATACATGTCATTTTCTACTTTGTATTGTGGATATTTATACATTTTTCATAGAAGAAGTATAGATAAGATAAAGGCTAGAGGAGGGATATGGGGAGGATTTCTGGGAGATAGGCATGATGTGGATACAGGTTGGGCAATGGGGGAAAAGAAAAACAAATCTCAGAAATGGCATCAACTCTACTTGTAGAATTTCAGGAGTGGATTTGATTTGCCCAAGTGAAAATAAGGAAGGACACAAAAAACATAGAATAAATAGAAATGGTACACAGAATCTCAGCCTTAGATTTGGATAAAATAGATTTAATAGAGGATGTGACCTCATAATTCTCAGTTGTTGGAACTTTCCTTATTAGAGGAATGAAAGATTAGGTAATACCTAAGAGATGATCTCAATATTTGCTCTCCAACTTTTGCTGGTGACCCTTATGAACACTTTTAATTTGACCTGACATTGAATTTCATAACCACTGTTGTAGAATGGTGGGGTAAGTTTAATAACACTTATCTTATCTCTCAGGGGTGGCATAGAGTATAAATGAATACTTCTTAGGCAAGGCATTAATTGGGTTTTTCAGGTAAAGGTGCTCAGTAAGTAAAAATGCTAATGCTGTTATGAGTTTCCACTCTTCTCTGTCATCCTGGGAAGCAGAAATGATGTTTATACAACCATGCAAAACCATATTCTTTAGTACTCTAACCTTATGGGAGTATAAAAATATGTACAGCAATAACAATTAAGCTGCGTATGGAGCATTGAGAGGGAGGGCCTGCCTACTGGATGGTTCCCTGGGGTAGGCAACTTATAAACCCTATTTTTGATTTTCATCAGCAGAATTATCCCCTAAAAGAACATCCTTAAATTGTAGAAAAGTGTTTGTTCTTGCAGATTGACAATATCATGGACCAGAGTGCATTACTAATTTTGCTTGTTTCTTAGTGGATCTTAGTAAAACAAAGGAGTCACAGCTTTCTTTTCTATTTGACACTTACATGGCCCTGCTAAAGCCTACCTAACTGGTTATTTTCAGATGGACACTCTTTATCATGTAGGGAGATAGGAAACTCATTCTTATCAAAGAAGACTATTACGAGAGAGTTCTCTGTAGGCTATTGCATTTCTGCCTGTCTTTTTAGTAAAAGACATTGATATCTTTATTTAGGACTATTTGTAAATGATATTTGTGTATCAAATAGCCCTGGAAGATAAAGATCGTATTCCCTTCTGGGGTTTAGGGGAGATTTCTTTCCTTACCAAGATAACAAAGATAACATCTTACTCTAGGGCAAAGATTGGGCAGGTTTGTTAGTATCCCCATGATAAATTGAAGATTTTCTAACCTGGGGTTCCTCAGCTCTATCACAAACACATTGTGTTTGCTATATCCACCTGGAACCATCTCTATATTTGCCTGTAAGATTTGTGAGGCAAGGAAAACTAAGATAAACATGTAACTCAGGCTTACTGCTATGCTGTAAGAATAAAGTTCTTTGTCTCTGACCCAGGAGGCTCATGTCTTCTGTTGGCATCTTTGAAATTGTAAGAGATTAAATTATTAGCTTACAAGATCTCAAACCCTTCCTTGTCCCTGACACAGACTTTCCACCTATTTCCTATCCAAATAAAGAATTAAAAATGCTCTATTTTCTTTACTTTTTATCTCCCAACCATGGAAGCTATACACTGCCTTAAGTCAGTGCCTTGTTATGCACACTGGGAGAGGTAATGCAGTAGCTTCCTGACTGCTTTATTGCCAACAGTCTCTCCTCACCCTTCATTTATATCCTACACGGTTGCCAGACTCAGGTCCCTAAAGCATAGCCTTGATCATGTCACTCCTTCACTCCAAAGTATCTAATGGCTCCCCACCGCCAGAATGAATTATAACCTACAAATGAAATAAATGCTTTCTTTAGCTCAGTGTCTCTCTCTAGTGCTCAACTTTTACTATTTCTCTTTTTACACTTCATTTTCCAGCCAAGTCAAACCACCCACATTCCCAAAACACAGCCTGCCATTTCCTGCTTCATCTTTTTGCTCATGTTGTTTCTTTTGCCAGGAATACTCATTTCACTCTTTATGTCTGCCCCTGCAATTCTATCATTTTTTCACCCGTATTTCTTCAAGATGCCTTCTCATTTTCTATTCTGACTAAAAACTGTAGTTTTCTCATGGTACTTTTTTCATTAGATTTTGGGCCACAATCACCGATACTTGCCTTACCCTCAATTGATAGCAAAGATCACATTGTGGTCTTCTTTTTATCACTTTATCTTGCTTATTGGTCTCTCTCTCTCTCTTTTTTTTTTTTGTTGAGACAGAGCCTCAAGCTGTTGCCCTGGATAGAGTGCTGTGACATTACAGCTCACAGCAACCTCCAACTCTTGGGCTAAAGCAATTCTCCTGCCTCTACCTTCTAAGTAGCTGGGACTACAGGTGCCCGCCACAACACCTGGCTATTTTTTGGTTGCAGCTGTCATTGTTTGGCAGGCCTGCGCTGGATTTGAACCCGCCGGCTTAGGTGTATGTGGCTGACACCTTAGCCGTTTGAGCCACAGGCACTGAGCCACTTATTAGTCTCTTTAAAACAGACACTCAATAAATGTTGGCTGAGTTGTGTCTTGGTTGGATAGATGATGCTACTGGAGGTCAGAGAGGCAAGGAGGTTTGCTCAAGGCTGCACAGCAGAGTGAGAAAACAAGTGGACTAAAACCTCAGTTTTCTTGTTTTAAGCCAAGGGCAGACTGTTTCACTTTTTGGGAAGCCTGATTTTGGCATTATGTATCTTAAGTAGTTGGCAGCTACATATTTCAGGGGATGCGATGTCTGTTACAAAGGCCAGGCTCTAGAATCTAATCAAGCATTTTGTTATATAAGTGAAGCCACTGAGCAGTCACTCTAATGTTTTTTATTTAGATTCTAATCTATAAATTAACCCATAAATCATGTAAATTAAGCATGCAGCAATGACACTGGGGGAATGGCTTTCCAAAGGTCCCTAGTCCCTAAAACTTTGTTCCAGAGGTGTCGCAGCCCCTATGGCTCTTATGGCCCTGGTCTTGATTGCCGCAGGAAGGAACCAGGCCTGACGCGGATTAGAAGTACAAGCTTGCAGGAGGCGGGCTAACCTTGATTGTAGAGTAGCCCTGAGCAACCTCCACAGTAGCCTTTTATTGAGACAGTACAGAACAGGTGAAGGGAGTGTTAGACAATGACTATGTGCCTAAGGATCGCCATGGGCTCAGGTTCTTTCTTCGCATGGAGTACCTGGGGACGAATCGCCCAAGGGTCTGTCCCCCAGCTGTAAATCATCTTGCTCAGAGGTCGTCTGGCTCTTGGTGTCCTCTACATTTCCGCCCTCTAGTGTATTAAAGACATTTCTCTATAGGCAAGGGAGAAAATCTGTCGGTTATTTCAGCTGTTCTTCTCACCGAGGAGCTTTCCTTCCTGCTAAGTAAAAGAAACAAAAGGCCATATAAGCGTAACACAGAATTACACCAACAGAACTAATCCCGGTATAAGGGAAACTACTTTAGCCAAACTAGGCATAGGGGAAAACATGTCCCCTTTGTGCTAATTACCACCCAACTACGTGCTATGGGCTGACCCCTAGGGCTCATGACACTTCCATGGGAAGTATTAACTACCACCCGAAGTTATGTTAGGTGGGGAAAAGGCTGTGCTAAACTCAGAACCTTTCCAAAGAGCAGTATAACTTTAAGAGCAGGTGCCCAACTGAAACAGATATAAACCCAACAAATGAAATTCTATTACCTTAGCCAACACCAGTATTTACCATTACCTCCAAACCTGCTGTTCGAGGTCTTTGTTGTCTTACTCTTTAAAGGTTTAGAAAATGCATACTAAGCTTACCTGGGGCTTGTTATTCAGCCCAAAATAATGAAATCCTATATCAATCTTCCCACTCTGCATAGAAGCTCCAACTGCCTCTTGGGGGAAATGGGACGCTGACCGCTCTTAACAGCTTTCTGCTGAAGATGGACAGTGATATGGGAGAGGCAGCTAGAGTTCCCACAGAGGAGACTGATCCAGGGTTTCTCTATTACAAAATTACCTAGGCTCCAAAAATCCTGTGAATAAAAGAAAAGTTAGTGTAAACAAATTTGTTAAGGTGCTGGCAAGGTTTCCTGTTCGTATCGAGGCTTAATCCAGCAGGTTGGTAACCACTGCTTCTCTTGATGTTCTATAATAATATGGGCAAAACCTCTACCCCAATGCAGTACATAACCAGGCTTCCACTCTGACATGTCAGGTTTTCTATTTAAAAAATAGGTTGGGGTGGAGGGAGGGTAATGGGTGGGGCCACACCTACGGTGCATTTTAGAATGGGTACAGGCGAAACTTACTAAATGCAGAATACAAATGTCTACATATAATAACTAAGAAAATGCCATGAAAACTATGTTTTTGTTTTTGTTTTTTTTTTTTTTTAATTTTTTTTTTTTTTATTAAATCATAGCTGTGTACATTGATATGATCATGGGGCATCATATACTAGCTTCATAAACCATTTGACACATTTTCATCCCAATATTCAACATAGCCTTCCTGGCATTTTCCCAGTCACCGTG
>CAUYPK010000779.1:0-20202 GCA_963574355.1 Loris lydekkerianus | reverse complement strand
GCTTGCTCCATTCTGTTACTGAGGGATTCGACTGTGTTTCTCAGATCTTTGAGGGATGCAACTTCTTGTCTCAATCTGTCAAAATCTTTGGTCATTTGGTCTTTGAATCTATGTAATTCTTCAGATAATTTTTGGAATTCTAATTTGATCTTATTTTCTATCCAGATCCTGAATTCAATTTCTGACATCTCAGCTATTTGTTTGTGCATGGGGTCCTGTGCTGTTTGTGCCCCCATTGATCCTTGGGGGAGTTGACCTACTCTGATTATTCATATTGCCAGAGTTTTTCTATTGATTTTGCCTCACGACTGTTTTTCGCTGTTGCCTCTGGCTGTCCTGAGAGTTGGGGAGGTGTCTCTTTAAGATTAGACCTCAGTGGGATCACTCTATTGTTGCTGGATGTTTTTAGGGAGTGACCCTGTGTAGTTCCTCTGGGGCTGCTCTAGCTAGGGAGTTCTGGTTGTGGAAGCAGCTCCAGTGTGTGACACACCCAGATCCAGCAACAGGGCTGGGGGTGGTGTGCACGGTTCTGGGAGTGCCTGGTGTTCAGTGACTTTGGCACAGAGAGTCCAAGGTTCCAGCAGTCTCTGGCCAGGAGAAGGGCTCTGTGCAGAGGCAGGGAGGGCTCCAGAGGGCACGCAGCTACCAGCGTCCCTGGCCAGATGAACAGGCTAGTGTGGAGGCTGGGAGGACACAGGAGAGAGGACACAGTGTTGCGTGGCTCCCGCAGTTCCTAGTCAGGGAATGCGGAGGCCAGGTGGGTGCGATTCACAGGTCAAGGGTCACTGCACAGCTCTTATGGAGGTCTGGGCGGCGCGAAGCCCGGGAATTTGAGGTTGCTATGAGCTGTGACATCACGGCACTCTACCCAGGACAACCCATGGCTCCAGTGTGCCAAAACCTTCTCACTTCGCCCCTAAGGATTAAGGCTGTAAGGCAGCTCAGTACCCACCTTTAGGCTGCTCAGTCACTAGGTTACTCTGTCCTGCCCGATCCTTGCTCTGGGAACCTGAGGGGGGAGCTTGCCGGGGCAGTTTTTTTCACAATGGCAATGGTTTCCTGCACCTAGTTCAGTGGCTCAGTCTGGGGCTCCAGATAATGCCAAAAGTTCTCCACACTCCTGCTAAAGCTCTCCCCAAGGCAGTTCAACTGAGTGCCAAGTCCAAGAACACCAAAACAGTTCAAAGGTAAGGCCTTTCCGGTTTGCAGTCTCAGTGCTGCTTGTACTTAGGTTGCTGGTGTGATTAGGTCAATCAAACACACGCAACCACTTGCCAGTTTTCCACTGTTTTTTTTCCTCCTCTTGTGGTTCAGAAGTCCCTTGCTGGCTTACTGTATCGTCAAAGGGATTATCATAGGCAGATCCCACCAACCAGAGATGCCTGGAGTCTTGTCTTTCCAGAATCGCTGTGCCCAGTTGCAGGGAAGCTGATACTTGGCTGCCATCTTTAATCCTCCCCAGCATATGCAGTTTTTGAGTATGAGAATTGCATTTAGCATAATGCTTTTGATATATATTGTCACATGTACCAATATGCACTTTTTTCAGTTTTTGATGATTAAGAATAAAGCTGCAATAAACTTTCACATGCAGGTTTTGTTGTGAACATATGTTTTGTTTTGTTTTTTTTTTCTTTAGGATAAATTCCTAAGAGTAGAAATGCTGGTTTGCATAGTAAGTATATGTAAGTATATATTTAATTCAAAAAGAAACTATTAAACTTTTTTTAAAGTGACTGAATCATGTTTCATTCACACTGGCAAAACATGAGAGTTTCAATTGTTTTGTGCTGTTAGCACTTGGTATTTTCAAGTTAGACATTTGATTGTTGTATTATTGTTGAGACCTTTTATGTCACAGGCAAGATATGGGTTATTCAAATATTTGATTCTAGTCTATGGTTTATCATTTCATTTATTACACATTTCATTTGAAAAGTTTTAATTTTAATTTTGATGAAATTTAACTTACCAGCTTTTACTTTTGGGAATGATATCTTTGTGTCATATTTATTTATTTTTGCCTAACCCTAGGTGAAAAAGATTCCCTTCTATGGTTTCTTCTAGCACTCCATGTGCCTATATTAGGAGGTAGGAATGAAAGATGTAAAGACCATAGAAAGGATATGGTAGAACTAAGGCATTGAAGGAGTAAATCAGGGAACTTAAAGAAATAGTAGAAAATATCAATAACAGATTAGATAATGGAGAAGAAAGAATCTCAGAGCTAACAGATAAAGCTTTTGAACTAAACCCAGGTAGTTAAAGAAGTAGAGAAGAAGAGAGAGAAAGCAGAAGTATCACTTAAAGAATTATAGGAATTCATGAAGCATTCAAACATATGAATTATAGATATCCCTGAAGGAGAAAAAGAACATCCCAAAGGAATGGAAATCCTGCAGGAGGATATCAGAAATGAAAAATTTCCAAGTTCAAGTAAAGATTCTGAAACACTCCTTTTAAATGAGTAACAAACTCTGGGTCCTCTCCATGAATAAAGCATTTCCAAGACACATTATAATGACCCTGCTCAAACTCAAGACAAAAGACAAAATTCTGCAAGCAGCCAAGAGTAAGTATTAATTGACCTACAGGGACAGATTCATCGGGATGACAGCAGACTTCTCAGTTAAAACTTTCCAAGCCAGAAGAGAATGATCATCTACCTTTAACTTTCTTAAACAAAGCAATTTTCAGCCCAGAATTCCATATCTTGCTAAACTAAGCTTCAAAATTGATGGAGAAATAAAATCTTTTGCTGATATGCAAACATTGAAGAAACTCACCACAACAAAATGAGCTCCACAGGACATACTTACACCCATTCTACACAGTGACCATCATAATAGCTCACCAGCAAAGTAAATACCACGAAACTAAAGGAAAAAAACCTAGCTTCCTCAAGGGCACAAAAGGTAAAACTAAGCATTGGTGACTTTCACAAAATAACATGAATAGAATGCCACTACACTCATCAATTTTCTCAATAAATAATGGCTTGAATTCCCCACTATAGAGGCACCAGTTGGCCAATTTGATAAAAAAGCACAAGCCATCCATATGTTGTCTCCAAGAAACACAACTCATCTTGAAGGACAAAGCAAGACTCAGGGTAAAGTGATAGAAAACAGAGTCTCAGGCAAATGAAAATCAGAAGGAAGGAGGGGTTGCAATTTTATTTTCACATACTGGTGGATTTAAAGCAACTAAAGTTAATAAAGACAAAGATTCTCCCTTCATTCTGGTCAAGGGAACAGTATAAGAAGAGGATATTTCAATTTTGAATATTTATATACCCAACTTACATGCTCCCAGATTTGTGAAACAGACCTGCATTGGTCTGAGCAATATGATATTACATAACATCATAATAGCTGTGAATGTTACACATGCCTCTGGCAGAAATGGACAGATGTTCTAAATAGAAACTTAAAGAAAGAGACAATGGACTTAAATGTAACTCTGGCACAAATGGGCTTAGTAGACATATACAAAGCATACCATCCCAAACTAAGTAAGATACGTTCCTCTCATCAGCCCATGGAATGTACTCCAAAATAGATCATATCCTAGGAAAAAATAAAATCTCAATAAAATTAAAGTAATTGAAATTATAACTTGTATCACCCCAGACCACAAGGCAATTAAGGTAGATCTCAACTGCAACAAAAAAAAATTTTATCCTCACCAAGGCATGGAAATTGAACAGCCTTATACTGAATGACAATTGGGTCAAAGAAGAGATAAAAGAAGAAATTGTTAAATTCCTCGAACATAGCCACAATGAGGCCACAAGTTACCAAAACCTGTTGAATACTGCAAAATCAGTCCTAAGATGGAAATTTATCACATTAAATGCTTACATTCAGAAAACAGAAAGAAGCACATGAATAACCTAATGAATCATCTTAAAGAAATAGAAAAGAAAGAGCAATCTAACCTTAAAACTAGGAGAAGAAAAGAAATAACCAAAATTAAATCAGAAATAAATGAAATTAAAAACAAATCATTCAGATAATCAATGAAACAACAGATAATCAATGAAACAACTTTGAAAAGATAAATAAATTTGATAAACATGTGACCAGATTAACTAGAAACAGAGGAGCAAGATCTCTAATAACTTAAATAAGAAACAAAAAAGGGAAAAGAACATATCTCAGAGATATAAGAGATTATTTCTGACTACTACACAACCCTCTATTCCCAGAAACTCAACAATTTGCAGGAAATAGACCATTACAGAGAAGCACACTATCTTTCTAGATTTAACCAAGATGGTATAGAACTCTTGAACAGACTAACAACAAGCACTGAGATGGAGGAAACAATAAAAAATCTTCCAACAACAAAGAAAGCTCTGGCCCAGATGGCATCACACCAGAATTCTATCAAACCTTCCAAGAAGAGTTTGTACCTATACTGCACCAACTATTCCAAAACATTAAGAAAGGAACCTTCTTCAACACTTTCTATGCAGCAAATATCACCCTGATACCAAAACCAGGAAAAGACCCAACTATAAAGGAGAACTACAGACCAATTTCACTAATGGATATAAATGTAAAAATATTCAGTAAAATCATAGCCAATAGATTGTAGCTACACATTATAAAAATTATACACCATGATTAAGCAGGCTTCATTTCAGGGACACAAGGCTAGTTTAACATACTCAAATCCATAAGTGTAATTTACCATATCAGTAGAAACAAAAACAAAGACCATATTATCCTCTAAATAGATGCATGAAAAGCATTTCATAAAATTCATCATCCTTTTCTAACAAGAACGCTTAAGAAAATAGGCATAGGTGTAACATTTCTTTAGCTGATGAAGCCATCTGTGACAAACCCACAGCTAACATCATACTGAATGAAGTAAAACTGAGAGGATTTCCACTTAGAAATGGAACCAGAAAAGGATTCCCTCTATAGCCACTACTATTCAACATAGTGCCGCAGTTCTAGCCAAAGCAATCAGACAAGAGAAGGATATTAAGGGCATCCCAATGGGGGGCAGAAGAGATCAAACTCTTTGCTGATGATATGATCTTATACTTACAGAATGCCAGAGACTGAACTACAAGACTCCTGGGAGTGATGATGAAATACAGTAAAGTCTCAGGGTATAAAATCAATGTCCATCAATCAGTACCCTCTGTATATGCCTATAATAGCCAAGTTGATAAATAAATAAAGAATACAATTCCCTTCATAGTAGCTTCAAAGAAAATTAAACACTTAGACATATACCTAACAAAAGAGATCTGCAAAGAGAAGGATCTGCAAAGAGAATTATGAACCCCTAAGGAAAGAAATGGCAGAGAACATTGAGAAAAGGAAGAATATACCATGCCCTTGGTTGAGAAGAATCAACATCATCAAAATGTCTATCATACTCAAAGAAATCTACAGATTCAATGCAATCCCCACTAAAATTTCAACATCATACTTTGACAAAGTAGAAAAAATAGTTATTTATTTTGTATGGAATGGGAAAGTACCCTATATAGCAAAGGCAATTTTTAGCAATAAAAAGAAAGCTGAAGGCATCACTCTACTAGACGTTACAAGGCCACAGTGATGAAGACAGCATGGCGCAAAAATAGAGACACAGACATTTGAACCAAATAGAAAACCAAAAGATGAAAATCAGTCTCTTACCCACCCTGATCTTCAATAAACCAAACAAAAAACATACAGTGGGGAAAGGAATCCCTATTCAACAAATAGTGCTGGGAAACCTAGATAATCACTGTAAAAGACTGAAACTGGACCTGCACCTTTCATCACTTACAAAAATTCACTCAAGATAGACATAAGATTTAAATCTAATATATGAAACAATAAAAATCCTAGAACAAAGTGTGAGAAAAACTCTTGAGGATGTCAGCGTGGGGAAAGATTTAATGAAGAAGACTTCAGTGGCCATTGCAGCAACAAAATAAGCATATGAGACTTAATTAAACTGAAAATCACCTGCATAGCTAAGGGCACAAAAATTAAAGTAAATAGACTACCTTCATAATGAGAAAAATATTTGCATATTGTGACTCTGACAAAGGGTTGATAACTAGGGTCTATAGAGAGCTCAAATTAATCAATAACAGCAAAAAAAGAGAAAACAATCCCATCTATCACTGGGCAATAGATGCGAACAAAACCTCTGAGGAAGACAGATGAATGGCTAACAAACATGAAAAAATACTCATTATCCCTAATCATCAGAGAAATGTGAATCAAAACCACCCTGAGATATCACCTACCGCTAGGGAGAACGGACCACATCACAAAATCCCGAAGTTGCAGATGGTGGCGTGGATGGAGTTAGAGGGAACACTTTCACACTGTTGATGGGACTACAAACTAATATAGCCTCTTTGGAAAGAAGTATGGAGAATTCTCAAAGAACTCAAATTTCACGCCTCATTTCATTCCACAATCCACTAGGCATCTATCCAGAAGACAAAAAATCCTTTTATCATAAGGACATTAAAACTAAATTGTTTTTTCATAGTTCAGTTTACAATTGCCAAGATGTGGAGAAAACCTAAAGGCTCATCAACCCAGGAATGGATTAACAAACTGTGGTATATGTATACCATGGAAATGCAGCCATAAGAAAAGAAGGAGACTTCACATCTTTTGTATTAACCTGGATGGAGTTGAAACACATTTTTCTTAGTAAAGTAGCATAAGAATGGAAAATGCCTAAAATCCAATGCCCTAAATTCTTGGTAGTATTTTCTAGGGAAGCTACTTGGGCATAGGCCTTGATTTTTAAGACATTGTTGAAAATTTTTTAGTTATAAATTCAAATTCTTTATTATTACAGGATAAATTGTTCCTTCTCTGGGTGCTTTAGTAGTTGCATTTTTAATTTATTTAATTTTATGTAACTTGTGAAATTAATAGGCATACATGTTTTGGTAGTATTCTCTTATTCTTTCTGTGATTGTGTGATCAGTAATGAAATCTTATTCATTCCTGATATTAGTAATATTTGTCTTCTGGTTTTTTTTTTTTTTTTGCGATGAACCAGTTACAACTTAATAATTTTAATTGTTGTTTTCAAATAACCACCTTTTCTTCTTCTAATTATTCTCTTTTTCTCTTTCAGAATTTTCTTATTTCCACATGTTTTGGTTTTAATTGACCCCTCTATTCTTTGTTTCTTAAGGAAAATACTTAGATTCATTAACTTGAGATCTTTATTCTTTAATAATAGAAAAATTTAGTGATACAAATTGCTTTGTAAGGTGCACTTAGCTGCTTTTCTTCTTTAGAATTGCACAGTTACTGGAGGTGTTCTCTAATCTCCTGTTCTTTGCTAAATAGTCTCATAAGTACACATTAAAGGTTTGTGGAGATTAAAACAAGGAATGGATAAAAAATCCTCTAAGTATGCAATTTCCATGAGTTCTATACTTTTATACTACTTGGTTTTTATAAATTGGTTAACAATTTTATATGAATTGTTCTTATTTACTTCTGTGGTGCCTCGTGTCTTTTACTCCTGTGCTCTACTGTACACAAGCCAGTGGTTCTGTACTGTCAGCTCTTGCAGGTATTCGTTTGTTCTTAGCTTTCAGGCTCCAGAGTTGCTCTAGGTCTTCAGCTCTTTGACAGGATCAAGCTCTTTACATAAGCTGTGTCTATACAAAAATAAATGGGAAGAAAATTGCTTGATGTTAAATTTCCTATTTTAAAAACGTCTATTTAGTGATTACTTAAGTGTCTAGACACTTATACATCAGATGTCATTTTATCTCAAATAAAATAGAATATTTTCATTTTGGATATTTTTAAAAATATAATCTGTTTTATCTAGCTGTTTAATCACAAAGGGAATATATTCTTGTTACTGATTTACATTTTGAATAACAAAACATTCTTTGATTATACTCTATGTTTGGAAAGGAAAGGAATCAGTTATTAAAAAAAACTTTTAAATTCAAATATTAATTCAAGAAATATTAAGTGCTTTCTTGAAGTATAACTAGTTATCAGAAAATTACACATAGTGCTTTTTTCCCCTCTACATGCATTAGGATCTGTGGCTTTATTAATGGAAATATTTATTTATTTGCAAAGTAGAATTTAGATTTATTTTTTCAAATGTAAAATGGGAAAGTTAAGCTGACCATAGATGATTTAGTTTCTTGCCTAACTGGCATAATTCATCACATAATGTTCTTCAGGCTTATTACCATCCACTTTAAACATATATTTATTTCTTTGAATATTCCATTTGAAATATAATATTCAAGTTTCAGATAAAAAGTATATTTTTACATGATATTTCTGGCAACTTCCTGGCCTCGTGCAGTGTTTGTGGGATTCATTTGTCATTGCTTTGTGACAATAAGTTGCAATCTGCCATGCAGTAATTTCTTAGTGATGAAAAATACACATTTTTATTTTATGTTTTTTGTAACTATTTTGAGGGAATTATAGAAAATACTTTTTGTTAAACAGTGTAATTAAACAATATCTTTTAATACTTATTTGAATTACTTAGAATCTATTATTCAAATAAATTAGCAAATCTTCAAATAGTAAAAGTAAAAATAAGAATAATATAAAATACTGATTTAAAAATTTTACTTCGCTTAACATAGAAGAGCTCATCCTTTGTACATAATATAATTCCAAAACTTTATATATTTAAAGAACTTTAGATTATATATATATATATATATTATAAATTTGAGGGATCCACTTAAGATTTAAGAAATCAGTATTAGTTCACTGCACTTGGCACTGTAACATAGTCTGTTTTCCATAGAGTGTTTGCTCCCCTTTGTGATTTGTGACCAGACGACAAACGACTCCTATGCACTGGGTTCTTTGGCTGTCTCTCAACAGTGTCGTAAGTGGTATGAAAATACAAGTGTGGGCCAGAAAATATAAAGGACTCAATTACAGCAGGAAAGAGTATTGAATCACCTGTAAAAATAAAGACTAGATAAGAATTGGGTTAGATAAGTGTGATAATTAAAGAAAGTATTGGTTAAATGGATGTTCACATGTAGTAATTAATTTATATTTGATAGACAATATGTGTTCTCTCTGAATTGGTATCTGAGCCATCTATGTCATTTTTGTGGATCCTTTCTCTGGCTTGTATGTCGAACTGGTAAGTAGGCTTGGAGGGGCTTTTTAGTTGAAGGAGAAAAGAAAGGTTTTTTGGTAACTGGGATGTATGTAATGGGGAGAGGAATTAAGAATGTGGAAGACAACACTGTAATCTTCTTACATAAAGGTCACCTGGCCCTAAGCTAGCACTTTAGACCTGTGTCACAGATCAGAGAGAGAGAGACAATATGGAGGCTCTCTGAGTCATCAGGTACATGGAAAGGTGCTGGAAGGTCAACACGGCAATTTTAAATAGTAGGGACATAGACTCTACAGGGTCTAATGTCCTCCTGGAAAGATCTGCTTGCGGAGTTGCCACTCTCATGATTTCTTCTCAGGCAAGGACATCAGTGAGCCTGTCAGAGCATAAAAGCAAGAGATCATAAAGAGCTCAAATGAGGTATTTGTGGGACTTCTAGAAATAACTCACTGAAACTTTAGGGTTGGACAGACTGGAGAATCTCCATTATACTGAGGAGGATTATAATAAGTCAAATTGGAATTATTAGTGTGAATGCAACCTCAGTGGGAAAAATCCTAAAATTTACTTATCCATCACATTTGATCTGAAATGTAATTTCCCCAGGGAAACTCTTTCAGAATTCCCAGACTAGATAGGATCTCCTATCTATATTCAATCATTTTGTCTGTTGGTTCTTATAAAGAGTTCGATGAATGTTTGAATTAATTTTTTTTGTCAATATTATTATCTCCATTAGATTGTAAGCTCCATAAGGAAGATGTCACAACATACAGCATAGATGCTCAATATTTGTTATAGAAATAAATGGGCAAATAGATGAATGAATGATGCATTTGCTGGAGCAGTCTTGAGTGAACTTTCTTACTTCATTACTAAATATTATGTATCAGTGGACTATAATGCACTAAAGCCACTTGTAGAAACAGTAAAAAAATAAAATCAACAGATTAATTTGAATAACTGATACCACATAGCTCTGTGGTTTGATTTTCACCCTTCAGTGAATTGACTTAACAGCCTGTGTTTACTCTGGGTAGCCATTTCCATGTCTACTAACACCCAGGATTATCATTTAATGTTAGCAAAGGACCTCCCCCGAAAACTGGAGTCTGTCCTGTTACTCTATGTACCTCTGATTTATATCTCTAATTTTTTATGGCATGACTTAACGATTTTGCTTTTGTTATGCTCTAAAATTTTATTACTTTAACCATACATTGAACATAGAATACCTTGTTTCTAAATTTTGACATGTATGCAATTTTAAAATATACAAATGTTTTAAAGGAAATGAATAATTCTGGATACTGCAAAACTATACAGGTAGGTGGTAAGATGTTGTGAAGAATTAATTCTCTTAGTTTCTGATAGCTTATAAAACTTAATGCAATATGCCACTTGGGTCTATAAAATCATACTCCGTGGTAAAATTATTTCTCTAGATGTAACTTTTCTCTTTTTAATACTTTTTTTATTTACTTTTAAACTAATACTTGAGAATAATTTTACTACCACAATATGGATCTTATTTTATAAACATTATGATAATAATAGATTACAGTCATTTTGTTAATCATCCAGGAATCTTTGTGAATAGTTTTGAGTGCTATTGATTTGTAAGCTTGTGGTGTTTTAAAATGACATAAAATTCCATTTGTCTTCTTTCGTAGGTGAGTATGAGGCAGTATAGCTGGGACCACAAATTCTGCAAACTGACATGTTTATGGGTTGAGTGGAAGCAGGTGACCTAGATGAAGGTGACCAGCTAGGTGTGGCAAACAGGAGAAGGCACTCCTTTGCAAGTGGCGCTATTACTTGGCTTCAGTAGGAATGCAGTATGTAAAGACCTTCTGGTTTTCTGCTTCTGGTTCCTTTTTCATTTTCAACTTTTTTCTTTTTTTCTTTCTTTTTTTTTTTTTTTATAAAGAATCCTTAAGTTTTAAAATAAAAAATTCTATACCTCTAAAGCAAACAGATCAATGTGCAAATCCTGGCTCTGCCCCTTCAAGCGTTTATCTCAAAGAGCTATTAAACTCTAAACATTTGGTAAATATTAGCCGTTATAGTAAAACTAGAATAACTCTAAGTTGCATTGACCTTTAGTTTCTGTGTTGCTCAAAATTTCTCAAAACAAAACATCCTAACAGCATACCATATATTTTGGCCTGAACATGGGCATTTCTATGTGCATGTGTATATTAGAAAATGAAACAGGAGTTACCAGAATTTCTGGGTAAATGATAGATAGATAACGGGGAAAAACAGAAAGATCAGTGACATAAAGTATGTTTTCTGGTAATTTTTTAAACTTCCTGCCTCAGAGATGAAGTGTCCTACGTATCTGGGTTTTTTGGATATACACATACATTATTCACTTACTGCCTCATCAAAATGCATTTGTGCTTGTCCGTGCTTATTTTCCTCAAGGATCTTTCTAAGTGATTGAGACTAATCTGATGAGTTAAGGTTCTAATGGCATGAAATTGTTTAATGTCTTATCTCTCTTCCAGGTAGCTTTTGCATTTTAACACAGGTCTTCAATGCCTTCACCCAGTGGGGTTTGGTAATAAGATTAGAATGGCCAGACACAGGGCCTTGCACTTGGAAGGATGCAGCAGTCAGTATTTGTGAATAGAGTTCGGAATTTCACCTACTGACAGAGCCAGGCCAAAACACTTTTCAGAAGGAGGACATTTCAATCTCCCTGAAACTGAGGTATGGGTAAGATTTACTGGTTTGAAGACTCTATTCTGGGTTGTATCAAAAATAATAATTTAATTTATTTAAAAATTATTCAATCTAGTTGTGTTGAATTTACATAAGCAGATCATTAGAAGATAAGAAGGGATGAATTGCACAATGTCTTTTTATAATCGCTATTTTGTGATGATTAACTTGTGCTTTCTCTAACCACACCAATATTATCTTATAACAAAGATCTCATAACCTTTACAAGCAGTATTCTGGCATCATTTTCAAATGCAGATTTTCTGCCTCCTAGAGAGTCCCCCAAGTTTTTCCAGAGTTCTTAGAAAATGCCACATACATACTCTGAAATTAATTCTAGGTGGCATAAACATTCCTCTTTTCTTCTGCTCCAAGAGTATCCCTGTTGCTGAAGGCTCAGACTGGTATGAAGCTGTGCTCACTGTTTATTTTTGTGGCCTGCATTCCACTGGGAACCTTCTCCTCTATTGTCCATCCAAAAGCTGAACTGGGTAATGCTGTCACCCTCATGTTCCCTCATTGCCTCTTCTTAGCACCAGTGTCTTTGACGCAGGTATTGCCTACACCTTTGCCCATGAGTTAGAATTTCAGAGGTTCTGAAGTGTTGCTATGCTCCCTGGATTTCTTGGACCCCCAGGGCCAGGTTGCATTTTCAGCTGACAGGTAAGTCACCTTTACTCTTTTGGCTGCTCACTTTGTGCTCCAAATATTTACAGAGTTGTAGATGAAATAATTCTTTCAATTTTAATTATAGACTCTATTATCCTTAACTTTATATAAGCATGACTTGAATAAACTAAAGTAATATATTATGTACTGCTTAGAATAAATAATACTTTTAACAATAAAGGGTTTGTTTTGACAACTCCTGGGTACCTGACTTCACTTTCTTCAGATAATGCATTCTCCGTGAAGATTATGTCATAAATGGCCTCTGGCTGCCAATCTGCTGATGTCAGGTACAAGAACTCTCCAGTAGGGACACAGCCTATAGTTCTATGGGGCCTATGTATGTCTTCAACTGTGACTTTTCTTGGGATCATAATTTAATCTCCCCATGCTTAGATTTTCCAGTTTGTACTTGTTTAAGCATAGAGAATTTGTGAGAGTATGGCTCTATAAAATGCTTTTTTACCTCATTTATTGAGATCTACAGAAATACTTTCTCACTTAAAAAAAAATTCATATAAACAAATGACAAGCAAAATAAAATTATCTGAAAGTGTATGCTGCTTAAGATCAGAAATAGAACTTTAATGGAGAAAAGTCAAAAGACCCAAAGGGTAGTTAAGGAGTCATTTCTGATTATTTCATACATGAATCAAAAAGCATCTGAAATCCACTTAAGATCTCATGTCCTAACCAATAAAACAAAACACAACAAGGCAAATCTCACTGTGATTGTCTGCACAACAGCCCTATTGTTTACATCCATATATCACAATTACCATTTTTTTTTTTTTAATACCAATCAGATCAACACCAAAGAATAAACTGCTGTTAGTTAATTATGTCAACTCCATCCACTTTTGGCAATGATTGGCCAGATTTGACTAAAGAGTTAAAAGAGAAAGTACAAGAGTCTTCTGGGAAGTTTCTTTTCTTTCTTTCTTTTTTTTTTCTTACTAAAGAAGGGAAACATATGAGGACGATTCATTCCCAATACCCTTTATAACCCTCATGCTTCCTGTTTTTAGAATTGGATCTAATATTTGGAGCTATAGCAGCCATTTGAGGATTATGCAGAGTAGGCCTAGACTAATAGGCAATCAGACCCAGTTCTCATACTCTTGTAGTTGTTGAATTAATCAATGAACTTCCAACCTCTAAATTTCACTTGAAATAAATAGTAAATGCCCTTATGGATTAACTCATTGGCTGGCAAACAGCAGCCAGCAGACCAAATCTAATCACCACTTGTTTCTGTAAATAAAGTTTTATTGTAACATAGTCACTGAATTTACTAATGTATTATCAAATGGATCTTTTACTAGAATAATATAATTGATAGTTGTGAATAGTAGAATTGAGCAGTCATGACAGAGATAGTGGTTACGGTTCACAAAGCTTAAATATTTGCTACCCAGACCTTTAGTATAGTATGCCCATATCTACATTAATCTAATATAGCAGTACCCCCTTATCTATTGATTCACTTTTTTTGGTTTCAGTTACCCATAGTCAACCATAGTTCAAAAATATTAAATGGAAAATTTCAAAAATAAATGATTCATAATTTTTTAAATTTCAGATTAATGTGATGCTACAAACAATTAAGTTATAATGTTTGTATTGTATAGGAAAAGTCCTTGTTGTAGTTGTTTTCTGCACCCAAAAGTGTGCCACATACCCTTATGTTGTGCCCATTAAGTGGGAGCACATTAAGTGGGAGCACTCCCTCCTCTCCTCTCCCCTCTCTCTCCTTTCTCCTTCCTGCATCATGAATTGAATTGAGTTGTTCTCTTATGTGGGCATGTATTACATCATCGACTGGATTTATATTAGTATTGAGTACATTGGGTACTTGCTTTACCATTCTTGTGCTACTTTACTAAGAAGAATGTGTTTCAACTCCATCCAGGTTAATACAAAAGGTGTAAAATCTCTATCTTTATTTATGGCTGAATAGTATTTCATGGTATACATATACCACAGCTTGTTAACTATGCTGAGGTTGGTGGGCGTTTAGGTAGTTTTCAAATTGGAGGTCTATTTTGAGTTCTTTGAGGATTCTGCCTACTTGTTTCCAAAGAGGCTGCATTAGTTTGCATCCCACCAACAGTGTAAAAGCATTCCCTTCTCTTCAAATCTGCACCAGCATCTGCAGCTTTGGGACTTTGTGATGTGGGCTATTTGCACTGGGTTTAGGTGATATTTTAGGGTGGTTTTTATTTCCATTTCTCTAATGATTAAGTACAATGAGCATTTTTCAAATTTTTGTTAATCATTCATCTGTTTTCTTCAGAGAAGGTTCTGTTCATGTCTCTTTTTCAGTGATGTATGGGATTGTTGGCTCATTTTTTATTGATTAATTTGAGTTCTCTATAGATTCTACTTATTACATGCAAATATCTTCTCCCATTTTGAAGGTTATTTGTTTAATTGTTGTGTCCTTAGCTGTGCAGAAACTTTTCAGCTCAATTAATTTCCATTTGTTTATTTTTATTGTTGCAATTGCTGCTAAAATTGTCTTCATAAAATCTTTCCCCAGTCTGTTATCCTCAAGAGTTTTTCCCACACTTTCTTCTAGGATTTTTATAATTTCATGTTTTAGATTTAAATCTGTCATCCATCTTGAGTCAATTTTCTTAAGTGTTGAAAGATAAGGGTTTAGTTTTAGTCTTTCACACGTGGTTATCAAGGTCTCCCAGTACCATTTGTTGAATAAAAATTCTTTTCCCCACTGTATGCTTTTGTTTGTTTTATTGAAGATCAGATGATGATAAGAGATTGGTTTCATCTCTTGGTTTTCTACTTGGTTCCAAATGTCTATTTCTCTATTTTTATGCCAGTACTGATTTGATTACATGGAGTTGTACTATAACCTGAAGTCTGATAGATTGAGGCCTCCAGCTTTGTTTTTATTACTAAAAATTGCCTTGGTATATGGGCATTTTTCTTGTTGAATTCAAAAGGAAGAATGATATTTTTCCAGTTCTTCAAAGTATGTGCTGATGTTTTATTTGAGATTGTATTAAATCTATAGATGGCTTTGGGTAGTATAGACATTTTAACAATTTGGTTTTTCCTAGCCAAGAGCATGGTATATTCTTCCATTTGTTAATGTCTTCTGGTATTTCTTTTCTTAGGAGTTCATAATTCTCTTTGTAGAGATCCTTCAATAAAAGCTACTGTGAGATTCCCTTCATAGTAACTTTCATTTCTTTGAAGCTACTGTGAAGGGAATTGTGTCCTTGATTTTCTTCTAAACTTGGCTGTTATTGGCATATAAAAAGATTACTGATTTGTGGACATTGATTTTATACCTTGAGAAATTACTGTATTTCTTGATCACTCTTGGAAGTGATCCAAAATACTAGGCAGGAAGGACTCTTCCCCAACATGTTCCATAAAACCAACATCACTCTGATACCAAAATCAGGAAAGGACCTGTTAAATATCTGGAATTTTCTAAATATAGGATCATATCATTGGCAAAGAGCAAGAGTTTGACCTCTTCTGCCCCCATTTGGATGCCCGTAATCCTTCTCTGGCCTGATTGCATTTGCTAGAACTTCCAGAACTTTGTTGAATAGTAGTGGTGATAGAGGACATCCTTGTTTGGTATGAGTCCTAAGTGGAAATGCTTTCAGTTTTACTCCATTCAGTATGATACTGGCTGTGGGTTTGTCATAGATGGCTTCAATCAGTTTAAGAAATGTGCCATCTATTCCCATTTTCTTAAGTGTTCTTGTTAGAAAAGGATGATGAATTTTATCAAATACTTTTTCTGAATCTAGGAAGATAATCATATCATTTTTGTTTTTGCTTTTATTTATGTGGTGAATTACATTTATGAATTTGTATATTTAAACCAAACTTACATTCCTGGGATAAAGCCTATTTGATCATGATGTATAATTTTTTTTAATGTGTAGCTACAATTTGTTGGCTAAGTTTTTATTGAGTATTTTTGCATTGGTATTTATCAGTGAAAGTGGTCTGTATTTCTCCTTTTTTAGTTGGGTCCTTTCCTGATTTTGAAATAAGGGTGATGTTTGCTTTATGGAATGCATTGGAGAAAGTTCCTTCCTACTCAGAGTCTTGGAATAGGTTCTGCAATATAGGTGCAAGGTCTTCTTTGAAGGTTTGATAGAATTCTAGTGTGAAGCCATCTGGTCCAGGGACAACGATCTTGTTTTTTTTTTGAGAGTTTTTTTATTGTGTCTTGCCTCAGTGCTTGATATTGATATGTCCAAGAGATTTATTTCTTCCTGGTTAAGTGTAGGGAGATGGTGGGATTCCAGGTATTGGTCCATTTCCATTGTTAAGTTTCTGAGCATAGAGTGTCTTGTAATAGTCATAAATAATCCCTTGTATCACTGGTATCTGTTGATATTTCACCTTTTTCATTTCTGATTGAGGCTAGTAGAGATCTTACTTTTTCTGTTTCTAATTAATCTGGCCAAAGGTTTATCACATTTATTTATCTTTTCAAAACATATTTATCTTTTCAAAACACTGACTTTTTGTTTCATTAACTTTTTAATGATTCTTTTGTTTTCAATTTCATTCATTTCTAATTTAATTTTTGTTATTTATTTTATTCTGCTATGTTTGGGATTAAATTGCTCTTCATTTTCCATTTCCTTAAGGTGATTCATTATGTTGCTTATGTGAACACTTTCTGTTTTTTGGATGTAGAAATTTTATAATTTTCTTTCATATCTCTTCGTTGACCCAACTGTCATTCAGCATAAAGTTATCTATTTTCACTGCCTTTGTATGGGAATACAAATTTTTGTCTGAGTTTTGCCCTTAGTGCCTAGTGGATTATTTTTAATTTTCAATTGTATGCCATTATTAGTACTATGATGAAAATTTATGCCATCCTACTCCTTACCACCTGGGTGGTGAATCCTCATTTTGTCCATTGCAGTTATATTGTACTATAATAATGTTATAATACTACATATGTGCTAACTGTTGGTGAATCAAGTAGAAGCTGTCTTGGTTAGAAGATTGATTACCAAGATTGTCAAGTCTAATGCTACAAAAAATAGCTATATCATTTGCCTCACTTCTTTTCACTATGTAGACATTTTGTCATCTCACATCATCATAAGTATGAGAATAGTGCAATAAGACATTTTGAGATAGAGACAACATTTGCATAACTTTTATATTATTAATATATTATATTATTTTATTAGTAGCTATTCTTGCTAATTTCTTACTATTCTTAATCTATAAATTAGACTTTCTCATAGGTACGTATGCATAGGATAAAACATAGTATATAATTAATTAATATTAATTAATTAATTTGTACTGTCCACAGTTTCAAGCATTCCCTGGGAGCCTTGGAACATATTTTTCCATAGACAAAGGTGACTACTCTGTTAAAATTGTCTATTATTTTCACATTCAATGCATCTGAAGTGACAAAATTCTAACTCTGAACATCTATATTTGTTGGGATTATAAGCACGTTTTATATCAGATGTATTTGTTAAACCTTGAAAAATTAATTTTTTAAAAGAAATCAGAGAAGATTTTCAAAAGTGATAAAGTATTTAGAAGTTATGTCTGTATTTCCATTCTCACCCCCAAACTCCAGCCAGTATTTTATACTGAGAAGAAATCTTTTTTTTTTTTTTTTTTTTTTTTTTTTTTGTATAAATTATTTATAATTTATGTATTTTTATAAATTCACACCCCAACACCCCACCCAGTTTTTTTTACTTATAATAAATCTTTTTTTTTTTTTTTTTTTTTTTTTTTTGAGAAGAAATTATCTTAATTACAGTTGGTAAGATTTAAAATAAGTTGGATTTTTTTCTTTCAAAATGATGTACTTCATAGAAATGCTTTAATGGCCAAGGCTAGTGAGTGAAGGACTATTGTTATAGCTACTTCAAAATGACATTTATGCAGACTATGTAAAATGTTCAGGATAGCATTCTGTAGATACCCGTTTATCTTCTTCAATCATGTAATAAAAGGACTGATCATGGTCAAGTTCTTGGTTTCTAAAAATTACCTGGTTTTGCAGACTGCCCTAGAGCTTAAATGAGTTAGATTGTTGCCCTTACCCTGAGGAAGATTTAACATCAATTTGAGTTAGAAAGTAGAATGAGCTTGTGATGTTTCCTTGGAGTATTCTTTTATATGAATATTATTAACTGGAGCTTAATTTTTCCCTCTTGTTTCCTAATGTATATGACATATATAATTTAGTATTAATATTATTAATGTATTAGTTCACCACAGAATGGGGACTTAGTCTTTCCTATAATAATTGTAGAAGGGTGGAATAGAGTGGGCCACTGCTTTTTCTGAATATCTCACTTCCATCCTTTATGATTAAACTGCATTGAAAGATACCTTCTATGATTCAAGAAGATTGTTTTTTAATATTTGCTTTAATATGAAAGAAGGATATACTCATTCATCATCAGAAATGTTGTTGAAACAGCACTTGTTATCAACCAGTGATGATGAATGGGAAGTTCTTTTCTTAGTACAGGAGAGAATATTACACAAATATTCTTGAGTCTTACCAGAAATGTTTCTTAATAAAATTCAGCTCATCAGTTTGCAGAGGAATAATATGTTTTCAGTCATAAGAGGTATAGTGACAATGGGAAATGTTTCACAGAAGACTTTTTAATACTATGCTTATGAGTAGATACAGGCACAGCTTGAGTCATATTTATTTTAACAGAGAAAAATTTAGGCTGATTGAATTTCTTTTGAGGGGCAGCCTATCATCTTGTGATATAGTCTCTGGTATTTATTAAATATAGGTTGAATGTGGGAATATTACTAGATATTTGGAGAGGTTACAATGGAAATGAAGCCAACAAACAACATTTTTAGGAGCTAGAATAAACACGCATTAAATAACAGATAGTGCTCTATCCACTAAGATCACTACATTCATAAAGTCCTTCAGAGATTACTGAGAACCTGCCATGTGTCAGGCCTTCATGGGCCCTGTAGTACACCTGTGCATACAGCAATGCTTCTGTTGTCATGGAGTTAATGTTGAACCTGTCCCAGGGCTTTCTACATGCCACTTCAGACTCTAGTCAATAAATAAAGTCATATTTTCAAGCATCCAACCATTCTTTACAACTTGGCAAAAGTGTGCCCTGTTATTTCTGTTAAATATGTTATTCTTTTATCTGCAGGAAATAGTGCTCAGGAACAAATTTGAATCAGATACTATAGTTTGAACAATTTTGCTAGCTGTTAGGCCATACTAAAATAAGGATCTAGAAAACTTGTTTTAAGGCTTAGAAGCATGAATGAATCAATTCTGTATCAAGTTTTTGAATATATCAATAAATTAATTTTACACTATTTATTCTGTTGATCTCCCAATGCTATTTACTGGCAGATATGCATCACAAAGTAAACTTAATCCACAATACACACAGAGAATAAGTAGGAACAGGCTTTACTGAGCTTCATGTGTTTTGAGGTTACCAACACTGGTCCCACAGAAACTACATGTCAATTCAGCTGTCTCTCCAAAGTTCAGTGTTACACATTAAAAAAAAAAAAAAACACCTCAGATCTCAGATCTTTTTTTTTTTTTTTTTTTTTTTTTTTTTTGTTTTTTATCAAAAATTGTGTTAATATTTGAAAATTTGTTTTTTTTTAATTTTTTTGGTATTTTTTTTT
>CAUYPK010000777.1:0-40890 GCA_963574355.1 Loris lydekkerianus | reverse complement strand
CAGAGATGTTGGCATGGATGTGGAGAAAAGAGTACACTTCTACACTGCTGGTGGGAATGCACACTAATACGTTCCCTTTGGAAGTATGTTTGGAGAATACTTAGAGATCTAAAAATAGACCTCCCATTTGATCCTATAATTTCTTTGCTAGGTATATACTCAGAAGACCAAAAATCACAATACAACAAAGACATCTGTACCAGAATGTTTATTGCAGCCCAATTCATAATTGCTAAGTCATGGAAGAAGCCCAAGTCCCCATCAACACACAAATGAACTAGCAAACTGTGGTACATGTATACCATGGAATATTATGCAGCCTTAAGGACAGATGGAGACTTTACTCTTTCATGTTTACATGGATGGAGCGGGAATGTATTCTTCTTAGCAAAGTATTTCAAGAATAGAAGAAAAAGTATCCAATGTACTCAGCCCTACTATGAAGCTAATTTATAGCTTTCACATGAAGGCTAAAACCCAACTATAGCACAAGAATATGGGGAAAGGGCCAAGGTAAAGGAAGGGAGGGGGGAGGTTAAGGTAGAGGGAGGGTAATGAGTGGGGCCACACCTACGGTGCATCTTAGAATCGGTACAGAGAAAACCTACTAAATGCAGAATACAAATGTCTACATATAATAAGAAAATGCCATGAAGGCTACGTTGAACAGTTTGATGAGAATATTTCAGATTGTATATGAAACCAGCACATTGTACCCCTTGATTGCACAAATGTATACAGCTATGATTTAACAATAAAAAATAAATAAATAAAATTTTATTAACCAACCCTTTCTAAATAATGTTTTTTAAATGCCTGTTCTCTGTTTTCATAGGAGAATTCCTATTATTTTTCCATTAATCATGAAGTGTTGTTTTGTGAAGATACAAATACATAATGTTTGTGTGTATTTCAACATGTTAATAAAATGTTTTATTTTCTTTTAGTAGGATTTTTTGATGAAGAATAAATTCTTGATTCTATCAAGATTTTTCACTTTTGATCTACTAGTAGGATTAATTAAATTATTATAATAAACTTCCTGAATCAGTCAGAATTCTCAAGAGAATAGAATCAATAGGGTTTATGTGTGTGTGGTCTGACAATTAAGTTTGTGAACTTGCCACCATACATTAGCAGCACTGTACAAACAACTCAGTAAAGTTTCATGAACTTGATATATCAGTGCCTCACAGCTGTGTTTGTGTCAGTGAGTAGCAGTGTCTTCCTGAACAATATTCTTTTTTTTTTTTAAGTAAATTTATTTTATGTTAATGTGAGGGTATGAACAACCAAATCAAAATATTTGATTTTTTTAGGTAGAATCCCTCTTGTGGTTATTTCCCACATACAAAAAGTATGCCAAACTCCCACATCCCATGGCCAATCAGTGAGAGCACCCAACCCCCACCCCCTTGTTACCCCTCACAACCAAAGCAAATAGATAACCTTCAGAATGAGGAAAGATACTTGCATATTATAAATGGGACAAAAGCCTGATAACTCGGATCTCCAAATAATCAACAATATAAAGAGCTAACAATCTCATGTATCACCTGGCAAAAGACATGAATAGAACCTTCTGTAAGGAAGATAGATGAATGGATAACAAACGTGAAAAAAAAAATGATAATCATCCCTAATCACCAGAGAAATGCAAATCAAAACCACCCTTAGCTATCACCTAACCCCAGGAAGATTAGCCCACATCATAAAGCCCCAAAGCTGCAGATGCTGGCACCAGGTGGAGAAAGGGAAACACTTTTAACACTGTTGGTGGGACTGTAATCTAATACAGCCTCGTTGAAAAGAAGTATGGAGAATCCTCAAAGATCTCAAAGGAAAATGATGCCTATTCTGTCACTAAATATTTATAAGGCACTGTAGGTCCTACCAATGGTTCTGAGTGCCCCTTACAATAAAGCCTCCAGTGGTCCTATTGGCCTTAGGAGGGAGCCCAAACTCCTAAGTGCAACCCTGTGGGCTCTGATCTCTACTCACATCTCCCATGATGCCTTCCCATTTTAATAACACTCTTCCACACGGCTCTTAAAAAAGCCATGTTCTCCCTGCTGCTTTCTCTATCACAGGACTTCTCAAGCTCAGCACTATTAATATTTTAGGACTAAATAATTACTTGTTGGAGGAGATATCCTGGGCATTATAGGATGTTTAGTGGCATCCTTGGCGTCTACCCAATAGATGCCAGAAGCAAACACCCATCCCCCTCCGATTTGTAACCAAAATATCTATGGACACTGCCAATGTTGCCCCATGGGAACCACTACTCTATCAGGACTATTTTTATTCCTCTCTGCCTAACTTACTTCAACTCATCCTTAAAAGTTCACTTGGATGTCTCTGCTGTGTCTCCACTGCCAATACCAGAGCTTGATAAACAAACTGGTGATCCAGCAAATGGAAGCATCATTCAGGGCACCTGGAGAGGAGAGGGAGCGCTCGCAGCAGACACGTGGGGCAGCATCCCGGTACCAGGAAGGATAAGGGGTGAGAATTGTGTAAGAAAACAGGCTGGGTTTTAGCTTCCGGAAATCAGCAGTTTAAAGGGTGTCACAGACGAAGACAGAACCAGAAAAAGAAGTGTGCATTGGGGTGGGGGTAGCTGCCCAGAAAGGAGTCCGTTTCTGCAGAGATGGTTCCACGTGCCTGTACAACCGCCCGATGGCGGTGCTCAGGGCCTGGGCCTGGATGTGAGCAGAGCGGGCAGCTGCTGGGCCTTTCTGGCGCTAAACCTCAGCCCTGGACGGGCCGCCCAAAGTTCTCGCCCAAGCCGCAAACTCCCTCTTCTGTCCGCATTCTACCACCCCAAACCACACACACGTTTCCTGCATCTTCAAGATCGCGCAAAAAGGATAGGGTGAGAAGATGGAGAAGTGGGAGAGACGACCGCGGTGGCAGAGAGGAGAGACTGTCTTCGGACCCCGGCCAGCCTTGCCCAGCGCCTACGCAGTGAAGGAAAGCTCTGTAATCCGAAACTCTAGTGCCATCTGGTGGCGGATTCTTATAACTAGAGGACCCGTTTCCTGCTGGGAGCACCAAGGAGGGTAAAGGCAGCCTGGAGAAGAGGAATGGAGGGCTTCAGGAAGCAGGAAAGGAGGCGAGGAGGAGTAGTGATCGGAAAGACAAACGTGAGCCGTTCTTCTGGGACCCAGGATGCATGCCTCCAACTCGGAACTGGGCACATGAACCGCGGTCACTGGTAGTCCTCCCTCTGCAGGGGCCCCTCTCACAGAGGTTGACTTCTCAGAGCCAGACCCCTACCTACAATGCTCCCCAGACCCCTGCATCTTTTTCTTTGCCTGATCAGAAGAGCCTTCAGGTCTAGTTGATGGTGCTCCTTGCTGTTATTTTCTCCTGATTATTAGCGATCTTTATTACCAGTACTTGGATATATTATTTCTTCTTTGTAAATCCAACAAGCTTTTAATTAGAGAAGCAACAGGAAGAGATATTCAGCTACATTAATGCGCCTGAAAACCCAGCACAGCTAAAAGAATGACAATCTCATAGATAACAGCACTGTTGAAAATTAGGGGAACAGCTTCCAGGAAATAACTAACTGGAAAATCCCAGAGAGGGTCAATTGTTGTTGGTTAATATTTGTAGTAAAGTATGGCACTTGATAATGCCGCTTCTTCTTATCTTTCTGGGAAGCAAATAATAAGAGGTAGAATTTCCATTTTAGATTCAAATCGTGGTTCATTTTAAGCACCCTCCCCAATCCTACAGCAATGAATTTAATGATGGTTTGTCTTAGAAATAATTCCTTCACCATCAATTCCCAGAAGAGGGGTCTCTAGGATGCTTTTCTTTCTAAGGCATATCACCAAAATGACCATAGCCCAAATGAGAACATAGGCACTGGAATATAGTTTGCAAAAATGACCATGATTATTCTTATCTATGTATGCTGTCCTTGAATCTGGGCTGCCTTTAACTTATTTGGTCTAGTATTGTGGAAGACATTTGTTAATTCTGAGCCTGTGCCTCAAGAAGCTTTGCATACTTCACTTCTTGAAACCCTGACAGCTGCTGAACAACCAACCAACCCCAGGATGGTCTGGTAGAGGATGCAAGAAGGCATGGAGTAGGGAAAAGTCATCCTAGTCAGGGTGAACATCTGAGATAACTCAGCCAAGATCAGCCACATAAGAGGATCCAGAATAGACACCCAGCTGATCCCAGCACAAATGGTCAATCTTCAGAACCATGAGCTAAGTAAATGATGGTTATTTCAAGACCCTAAATTTTGGTGGTGCTTTTTGACATAGTAGTAGATAACAATTATAAGCAATATGGCTAAATTGCACCTAGAAAATTTATACTTCCTAACTGACAGGGAAACTATGATGCAAGAGAAAGACCCACATTTGAGGGATAGGCCAGGTAGAATTAGGAAGATTGGGCATCATCAAAGGGCTCTTGATTTTCCTTTGGAATTATCTAACCCTAAAAGTCTGTTCAATCTTTAGTACATTCTAGTTCAGTGGAGAGATAAAATGTTCATAAGCTATACTTTTAATTTTTACCACACGTACCTAAATCCTCATTTATTTCACACCCAATTTGTTAACAGCTGATTATTTTTACTGTAGATTTATTTCCACATCAATTTGTATTGTTGGCTACAATTAGACCAATTTTTGTTTTAATGTCTTTTTTCAATATGTTGCTCTTCTCTCCAAAATTCTTCAAAATCTCCCTATTTCTTACTGCACAACAATAGTTTGTGAAAACAAAATTTAAAAAAATTAATAAAACAAACTTTATAGAAATGTAAAATGTCAGTTCTTCTAAACATACTATTAAGAAAATTACAAGTTACAAACTGGGGGAAATATTTGTAAATCACATATTAAAGGACTTGTATAAAGAATAAATTATATATTTTATATATATATATATATATATTTTTTTTTTTTAGAGACAGAGTCTCACTTTGTCTCCCTCAATAGAGTACTGTGGCATCACAGCTCACAGCAACCTCCAGCTCTTGGGCTTAGGACCTTAGGCGATTCTCTTACCTCAGCCTCCTTAGTAGCTGAGACTACATTCTTTAACTTTTTAAAAAACAACTGCATCAATACATAATTCATATACCAACCAATCCATCCATTTAAAATGTACAATTTAATCCTTTTTCATATATTCCCAGATATTTGCAACCATCACCACTGTCAATTTTAGAACATTTTCATCACGTCAAAAAGAATTCCATCCATCCTCCATTCTCCCTCCCTCAGCCCTAAGTAACCATGATTCTACTTTCTATATCTAAAGATTTCTCTGTTCTGGACATTTTATTAATATAAGAGTTGGGGGTCAGGAATCTCAATTCCCTGAACCCAGTTGACCTGGTTCGGTTAGTCAGCTGAGCTAGAAAAGTTCAGCGGAGGCACGGCAGTAATTGAAAGCAAAAATGAATGGAAACAGAAAATAAAACTGGAGCAACACAGGCTACTTGAATGGAGAGCAAAAGTAACCTGAAGTGATTTTATTTAAGAACAAAGGGAAAGTTTAGAGAACTTCCAAAGAGAGTTGGAAGTCCCTCTTGTGATGGAGAAGAGGTGAGAGAGAGATGGAGGCACAGAGTCCATGAAGAGGTATAAATACCTTCTTTCTCTCTGTTTGAAATTGGTTGTAACTCTTTCATTGACCTCTCTGCACCTCCAGGCATTATTGCCCTTTACTATTGATCATTGATTATTGTCTCTTCCTATTGGTCTCTTGTTACCTAGGTTACCACACAGCCATATTCTTTTCTTTTTTTATTGGAGACAATTGCTGAGTGATGACTGTTCCTAGGGGCCCTCCAAACTTCCTTGTTCACCAGGCCAGGCTTTCCTCCCTTCCCTCTTGAAGCCCCTTTCTTTTTGTCCCTTGTCAAGAATGGGATTATACATTAGCATAGTGTCTTTAAGGTTCTTTCATGCTTTTGCATGTATCATTTACTTCATTTCTTTTTTCTGGTCAAATAATATTCCATCATATGACTATACCATATTTGTTTATCTGTTAGTCAGTTATTAGCATCTAGATTGTTTCCACCTTGAGGCTATTAGGTATAATGCTGCTTGAAACATTCATGTACAGGTTTTTAATCTTCCTACTTTCTTAAATAGGCATTTATAACTATAAATTCTCCTCTGAGCTTTGCTTTAGCTGCACGTTATGAGTTTTGGTATGTAGGTCTTTATTTTCATTGATCTCGAGATAGTTTCTGACTTATCTTTGGTTTCTCCTTTGACCCATTGGCTTTTTAGGAGTATTACCACATGTCTGTAAGTCTCCCAGTTTTTTGTCTGCTATTGATTTTCCATTTTCAAGCCACTTTGCTATTGATTTTCTGTTATGCTCATTTTATTGCATTGTGACTGAAGAGCGCACTTTGTATTACTTCTACCCTTTTGAATTATTGAGATTTATTTTATGGCCTACCACACGGTCTGTCCTGGGGAATATTTCATATGCACTTGAGAATAGTGTATATTCTGTCCTTGGGTGGCATGTTTTATAGACGTTTTTGGGTCTAGTTGGCTTATAGTTTATTCAAGTCTTCTACTTTTTGCTGATCTATTTAGTTTTTCTATTCATTCTTGAAAGTGGGGCATTGAAGTATCCAACTGTTATTGCTGAATTTTTTATTTTTTTCTTGCATTTGTGTACATTAATGCAATCATGGGGTACAATGTGATGGTTTTATATAAAATTTGAAATATTTTCATCGAACTGGTTAACATACTCTTCATGGCATTTTCTTAGTTATTGTATTCAGACATGTATATTCTGCATTTAGTAAGTTTCACCTTTACCCTGGACTAACCCTTTTATTGGCGTAAAATGTTCATTTTTCTTTCTATTTTGTCTGATATTAGTATAGCCAGTTTAGCTGTCTTCTGATTGCTATTTGCATGATATACTTTTTCTTCTTCATTTTATTTTTAACCTACTTGTTTCTTAGAATCTAAAGGTAGAGCATGTTTTTTAGTCCAGCCTGACAATCTCTGCTTTTTGATTAGATCATTTAACTTTTTACTGTAAAATGAATACATATGGAGAAACTAAACAAAAATTGTATAGCTTTAGTGAATTATTATAAGGTAGAAACCCTTGGAGCCAGCACACAAGTCAGGAAATAGAACTCTCCAGGCCACTTCAGAGGCCTTGTCATGTGACACCCCAATCACATTCCTGCTTCTGTCCCTAAAATTAATCACAATCCTGACTTTTATAATAATCACTCCCTTAATTTCCTTAAAGTTTTATTATGGCAGTGTATATCTATAGGCACTGTAGTTTGGCCTCTCCTATTTCTTTTTACTTTAGTAAGCTTCTTTATGAAAGTAATACATTTTGATTCAAGCAGGCCTACCTGAAATAAGAGTGGGAACAGGATTCCACCTTATTAAGAAGGTCTAGAATTCAAGAATCAGAGAGTTGAAGGATTGCAGAAGCCAATTGCAGAAATTTGATTCAAGCTAAAACTTGCATGAATAAAGGCAGAAGGTGAAAACATGACAGGAAATAAGATTAGAGCCAAAGAGGAATCAAAAAAATGGGGGAAATGAGATATTCCCTTCCCATCTCCTGTTGTGTGCCAGAGATAATGTGTGTTGCTGTCACAGAGTGCCCAAAAATGAGGTCTGGGGCAAGAAAGAGATGGATCCTACTCTCCCCTTTCTATTGTGTAACCTTCAGAAGCAAAAGTCAGGAAAGTAGACTCCTATCTGAGACCTAGATAAGGGAAGGATGCTGACTCAAGGGCCACAATGCAACATGATTTCTGAAATTAGAAAGTAGAGCAGAGTTCCTGAGAATCAGATTGACAATCAGCTTTTTAGACAATCCCTAAAACTGGCAAATGGAGAGCTGGAATTATTTATCCCAGAAACTATCTCCTGGCTCCCCAAACAGTTCCAACAGGAAGTAAGCTGCTGGTAGAAGAGAATCCTGCTCTCATATGAAACCACGGAGAGCAAGGGATGAAGGAAATCCCTTCAGGGCCAAATATAAGTTTGGTTACGTATGATGAGCAATGGGCTAGGGAGGAAGTGAGCACAGAGGGCCACAACAATCTTGAAACACCATCCTTTCAGAGCAGCGCCTGTGGCTCCATAGGTAAGGTGCCTGCCCCATATACTGAGGGTGGTGGGTTCAAATCTGGCCCCTGCCAAATTGCAACAAAAAAATAGCCGGACGTTGTAGTGGGCGTCTGTAGTCCCAGCTACTCGGGAGGCTGAGGCAAGAGAATCGCCTAAGCCCAGGAGTTGGAGGTTGCTGTGAGCTGTGTGATGCCACGGCACTCTACAGAGAGAGAGAGAGAGACCATCCTTTCCAGAAGCAGCTAAGAATATGTGCTCCTGTGCCCCATGGACAGTTTTTCTTGGCTGAGCCAGCCCAGCCCATATACAACCAGCGCCTAAGTTGAAGTTGGGCTATCCAAAACTGGGAATGCTATGAAGGCACTGAACTGGGGTGGGGACCCCAAAGACCATCACAGGAGGTGGGGGAAGGATTTGTGGGATGAGTTCTGCAAACCAAGTGAGGAAATGTTAGGTATGCCCAGGAAATATCTATGTGTATTTAAAGACACTGGCCCAGAGAAATCTCTGTGTATTTAGCGCTCTGAGTAGCTGCTGTGCTGTCCTACGACATGGGCCCAAGAGCCACCATCAGAAATGGAGTCTTGGGGAATCAGAGAATAGGAACAATCCCTCAGCATGTATTGATAAGACAAAGTCAGCTTAATAGATCATCTTGAAACCACTGGCTCAGCAGAGTCAGAAAGCCACTGTTAACTTGACCCTGTTCTTGAGTGCTATTAGCATAGCATGGCATCCTTCTTCAAAAAGGCTTCAGTGATTTTCAAGGAGGGAAAAACTAGCCTCTAAGAGCAACTTTAGCAACCTGGGGGCATTTGACCATCACAACTGGGGCTTGGGTGTGACTGGCATTTACTGGGTAGGACCAGGACAGTAGACATTCTGCAACATGCAGGTCAGGTGCACCCTATAAGCAATTGTCTCACATCTTGCACAACTTTCCAACATCCCAACAGACCTTCATGTAACCAAAAACATGTAGGTTTTTACTCAAAACCTGGACTAGGTAGGTTTTAAGGGTAGTTTCACATTTAAACCTAGACCAAGAATATAACTCTTGTTTATACTTAAGTAAAACATATTTGGGGCATCATTTCAAAATACATCACGTTTTCTCAGTGATGTAACTTATTTGTCCATTGAGGGAGAATTAAACCCTCTCTCCTGTCAAAAACTTTTCTGAGAGTTGTTCGTATTTTTAGACAATCACGTCAGTGACGACAGCACTGCCATTGGTCTCTGAGTCATTGGCACATCAGCAAGAGCTTACATTAGTAGCTGCTATATTGAGGTGAAATGTGTAGATGTTAGTGGCCTCTGGGGGAGGTTTTCTCCAGGTTCTTGGTGGTTGTTAGGAAAAGAATTTTGGGACACAGCACATAAGCAAGCAGCAACAACTTTTTTTAATTCCAAGTGAAAATACACTCCCAACAAACAGAGCAGGAAGGCTTGAAAAGAGGAGCTACAGTGGGAGGAAGTGGTTTTAGGTCTTTTGAAGTCTTACTAATTGAAAGGAGGAATATTCAAGGATAATGGGTTGGCTTGTAGTAAGGATTTGGGTAGTAATTTCTAGAATTAGAGTCCCTCCCATTTTTATGCTTTATGTGGTTGTCTCAGAACTATCATGGTGATTTCAAGGATGGAAATTTTTTTTTTTGAAACCACAATGTAAATGGTATTATAACTAGCTAAGGTGACAGAGATAGCTGACAAGCCGGTTGAAACTAGTGCATGCCTGCAATTATCAGCTCTACTTGTTAGCAATCTGCAGCCCATGGGCCACATGTATTAATTTGAGGTCTGTTTTACTTATCTGTGGTGTCAGACATCACCAAAAGTATGCACAGACCTTTTTATTGATCAACTTTCATTAGTATTTGTGTATTTATCATATGGCCCAAGAGAACTCTTTATTCTTCCAATGTGCAGCAAAAAAGAAAAAAGGGTATGAACCCCTTGTGAGGATTATTTACTTTAACACCTGCATCCAATCTTTGAGTTCTTGCATTTGTCCTTCCACCTGTCTCTTGGTCTCCTACTCTAACATTGGCACAAGCATCTACTTCTTAATGTCTTCTAATATAAAAGAGAGTTGTACCAAATCCACCTGGGTCCATTTGCCCAGGTACAGTGGACAGCCAAACACCAAAGCATCAGGTTTTTGCAGTAAGATAAATTTTACTGTAAGTTGATTAGAAAGAAAGCAGGAGGAAATGGTCAAATCCATCTCTCAGCTATGAATTGGGTCAGTTTTCATAGGCATTGGGGTTCCTTCACAGGCCTAGACACCCCCAAAACCCAGGAGTTTCACTCAGTTAACCCACCAGCCTCTAAGCTGCAGGACTAGAAGACATTAAGAAGTAGATGGTTGTGCTTGTGCTTTTCAACAGTGACTGCAAAGGCCAAAAGGCTTTGGGATAGAGGGAAGACTCTACCCTGGCTTCTGGAGATCCTAAGGAGTGGGGGTGGAAGGTAGTGGGCTTTATACAGGTGCCTGGAATCCACTTATTTCCACTAGCTCCACTGGGTAACTCCTGTGTGCCTTCAGGGCCTAGGAAGATGAATAAAACACACCTGCCTCTGAGAACTTATAGGCCGTAAGGAGGACACTTTTCTCCTAAGCCTGCAGGCCTTAGGTCTTAGGATTAAAGGACAGTATGGCTCCAAGACATTGGCATGGAGAATGGAACTGGCAGAAGGATTGAACCCAGGGCTCTCACTCCCCTGTCTGTGGTGCCATCTGTCAGGTGGTCATAGTTATTCATTGCCAGCAATGGCAGGGACTTGCTTCCTGTCCCTTTACAGCATCCTTAGTCCTTTGGATGGCCTCTCTACTCTGAGTCCAGAGACTAAATGAAATGCTCTAACATTTTGAAGGGAGGAAACACTTCAATGCATTTGGAAATCCCAGAGACTGTCCAAGATATAGGCTGTGGCAGTGCTTGGAAAACATTTAGTGGTCCCTGCCATGGTAAGAAGAGTGCCCACAGCAGAAATTCAGTGGAACCTGACACTGACTGAAATTGTAATCATTGGAGGTAAAGAATTACAACTGTTGGGAGAAAGGTTCTAATAGTTATAACTGGATAAGTGGATCATCCGGTACGTGCTTGGAGGATTTTTGGCAAGAGGAGCTGCTGATGCTAACTAGTTGCCATATTTTATTTTCACTATTGAATTTAACTGAATTCATCCTATTGTCCATTGTTTTTTTCCTGTTTTTCCTTACCCACTAGAATATAAGTGCCAGTGATAACACCACTGTCATATCTGCTACTGCATCTCCAAGACCTGAAAGAGTGCCTGGTCTATTGAAGGTGCTCAGTCAATATCTGTTTGTGAAAACAATGGATATCCCATATATGCCCATCCCCAACCTGACCTTCAAGACAATTGCTCCCTGAACTTGAAACTGGACCTCATCTTTTCTGGGCACATATTTGATGACACAGGGTTTTTGTAGCAACAGAGCCTACCATGGAGATTCTTGAACAGGCAACTTATCAGGGAGTGCCCTGGGGAGACACAGAGGTAGGAGGGAGCAAGTCTTAAAAGAAGGGGTGGAGAGAGGAAGGAGCTGGGTGAAGATACTGTTTGCACAGAGACAGCCTCTCCTTGATCCAGCAGGAGGCGCTGGTAAGCACCAGAGACAAGGTGTCTGGGCTGTCTTACCCCTACACCTGTCAATCATTAGCTACAGGCCAAGTGGGAAGTAACACCTGTCAGCAATTGTCAGCACCTGTCAGCAATTGTCAGTAAAAGGAGGCAGGTATAGGCCATTAGCAGCTCAGCCTACAGCTACTGAACAAGTGCAGGAAGCTAGCTCTAACAGCTTCTGCCAGGACACATTTCCCTGTTGTCTTCTTAGAGTATTTAATAACTTCCCTGCAAACAATAAAACAAGATGCTTATCTCTTTCACTTTTGTGTCCTGGAAGCTTTGCACACTCAATGAAAATCTGATAAATGAATGGATGGATGAATATTGGCATTCACAATTAATGTGGAAATTCTTAAACACATGTTCACTTTCTAAATGACACCAAAAGCATTTTTTTTAATATTTATGTGGCCCCGAGAAATTTACAAATGTAAATAGGTGCTTTATCAGTAGAAAATACAAACGATTAAACCGCAAAATTCTGTGTAGGTCACATTCTTTCTACAGACAATGTAAGATATTTTTTCCTCCCGATGTTAAATGATAGTAAATATTTTAACTTGCTCTTGTCCCGCATTATCTCATTTATGAGTCACTGTGTGGAAACAAGGCTTGTTGGCAGGAAAGTCCGGGTCTGGGAAGAGCTTCTGTGATGTCCTGAAGAGAGCTCAAGGCTGCCCGTGTTAACCAAGTGCCCAGCAGAGGGCAGTGCAGACCCACGCGCTGAATTTTGCGGTAAAGAAACTCAGGGGAACTTGATAGACATTTTGGCTACAGGGAGGGACCATTCTCATTTCCTAGATCCTGGGGGTCAGATTGAGTGGCAGTGCTTGTATCATGAACTGTTTTAAGTACTTTGCTTGTGATGCAAATGAATGAGGAGGCGGGCCCTGGAAGGGCACTCTGTGCACTTCTGTGCTTCCCTGTCTGTGCTCTTCTGGGCCTGGCCCAGCCCCACCTCAGGCCCTGCTGTCTCCTGGAGGCTCCCTGGAGCCTGGGTCTCTCTAGGCCCACAGGGCATGCAGGTCTCACTTCAGAACTGAGCATGTGGTTCCCATCAGCCTGTCTGTGGAGCCCAGTCAAAGCCAGGATAGGGACCTCTTAAGAACAAGGGCTGGGTCTTTCCATCATTTTTTTGGGGGGTGGGCACTTGGGGGAGTATTTCCTTAAACTTTTTGAGAGATAGCACTCCTTACATCTTCAACCTAACTCTTTCCTCTATATGTCTTCCCTTCCAAAGGACAGATTCTTTTCCAGCAAAATTTTCTTCCTTGGGGGCAAATAAGGACTGCAAAATGACAGGGCCCTCTCCCAGAAAGGGGTCTTCTGACCTCCACATCTTTGTTTCCAGGGCTTGCCTGTCAGGAGAACTCTGTGGTTTCTGCTATCCCAGGACCCTAATCCAGATCAATCCTGGAGGCAACAGAAAACTCTCAAGGGAGCCACCCCATTCCCACTCCAGCCCCAGGCTGGCTGTCAGCTCTTCCCCACTGAAAGGTGGAAGGAGTTAGGTCACAGGTGTTTTAATTAAACAAAAGTAAGTTGTACTGTGAGTTTACATCCTTTTTTCCTGTTTGATAGTTTATTTTTCTCTGTTAGAAAAGTTACTAGTAAGACCACCTTTTACCTACTTGGGCATTTTTCAGCCTGGTGCCCACCCTGGAGCCATAGCATGAGCTTGGGTGAGGCCTGGGCTTTGGTGAGAGAGGCCACGTGGTTCCTAACAGCTGAGATAAATTAGGACTGCAAAATGGCCAGCCGGCCCCCTGTATTGCCATTATTAGGTGACTTCTAGGAGAATGAGTCCTGGGCCTCCTGGGAAAAGCCAACCTGGTTCCTACAATGCCACAGTATGCTCTTATCAGTGTGGGGCAAGAGTTAATAAGAGTCCCTGTGAAAAAAACTTGCTTCTGGTCTGTGAGGAAAACTTAAGAGAGCCAGAGGCCACTTCTTGGGAACCATCCACTTTACTGCTACAGACTGACAATAGTCCCTGGCTCTTCTGGGAGTCCTTTGAAATTAAAATTCTATTCTCCATGAGCTCTTACAAACCACTCACTTTGCTGCTGAGAGCTGAGGGTATGTTTTCTTCAGGCTTTCCAATATTCTGTAATCCTCTACTTCCAGCTATAAAATCCCTCATATTTGAAACATGAAGAATGGGTTCCCCTTTTCCTGACCGACCCCTGACTTTTGAAGGTTGACTTTCTTATAATAGCACTTTAATGTCTCCTCCCCAACCTATGCTCATCTGTCTTCTCCCTATGAAAGAGTTGGATGGCTTTTAAAATAGGTGTATTTGAAAAATACCTATAGGAATTTATAAAATGAAAATGCAGTCTTTGAAATTAAGCACTCAGATTGTTGAACAATAACCTAGACAAAGCTGTTGAAAAAATTAGCATATGGGAGGACATGGCTGTGAATATAACATAAAATGCAGCATTACAAGGGGAAGAAGGTTACAAAAAAAGAAAAAGAAGAACAGTTAAGAGACTTGGACAAATAAACACCATATATCTAATAGACATTTTAGAAGATGAAAATATAGAAAATGAGGCAGAAGCAATATTCAAATATAACTTGGTAAAGAATGTTGCAGAATTAAAAGCCCAAATTATCAGATTGGAGAAGCATATCATGTCCCAAGCAAGGTCAGAATGAAACTCTACAGCAGTGGTCATCAACCTTCCTAATGCCTCCTAATGCCGTGACCCTTTAATACAGTTCCACATGTTGTGGTGACCCCCAACCATAAAATTATTTTCATTGCTACTTTATAACTGTAATATTGCTACTGTTATGAATCATAATGTAAGTATCTGATATTCAATTTCATTGTTATAAAGGGGTTGTGACCCACAGGTTGAGAACTGCTGCTCTATAATATCAATAAAAAGACCAAATCTTAAAACAACCAAGGAAGGGGAAAGCACCTCATATTATTTTTCTCTTCAAAACTGATAAATGTCAGTAGCAATAATAGTGAAAATGCTGAAAGAAAATACCTTCCTAACTAGAATTATATATCCACTTTCTGAACATATATATCCACTTTCTGAAATTGTATGTCCACTTTCTGAATTATATATCCACTTTCTAATCTATAAAGATGAAAAGGGCTCTTTTATACATAGAACTACTTTAAAAATATTAATTTCAGCAAAAATGGAAGATTAGGAATCAAATATTATAAGAAATATATTGAAATAGTTTAATAAGCACTAACTGCAAAAAATGTATTTATTATATTTGGAATTTCAAATAAGCTATGTCTAAAATTATAGACAGCAATAACTGATTCTGGAAAGAGGAATCTTAAAGAAAAGTTAAATATAGATAGGTATATATCTTATTTAGGAGGAAGAGACAGGTATGATCAACTTTAATATTTTTTGGAAAAATATAAAATTAAGTGTTATGTTAAGGTTATAAAGGTAAATGCTTAAACAAAAAGAATAAAACACATAGCTGGACACAGTGGCTCATGTTTATAATCCCAGCCCTTTGTGAAGCTGAGGCAGGAGGATTATTTAAGGCCAGAAGTTCAGGTCCAGCCTAGGTAATATAGCCACACCCCATCTTTATAAAAATGTTTTAAAAATTAAAAAAAAAAGAATAGAATGTACAATTTCCATATCAATAATATTTTTAAAAGGGAAGCTCAACATAATGGATGGCAAAATAAGAGGCAGGTGGTGATGGAACAAAGAAAATGCAAGGCATATAAAAAGTAAGATGAAAGAAATAAGCTCAAAATGTCAGCAGTCACAATAAATGTAAATGGACTAATTATGGCCATTAAAGATGGGTCTTCAATTTGGATTAAAAGAAATTTTTCAACTATATGGTGTATCAGCCTAAGATATACCTAAAATACAAAGAAAAAAATTGCAAGTGAACACATGAAAATAGACACATCATGTGTATGTTAAACAAAACAAAGCTATTATATTATCATTAATCCAAATAGAATTTATGGCAAGAAAAGATAAGCATTAATAGAAACACAGTGAGACATTCCTTAGTAATAAGTAAAGTGCTATCTACCTCCCCTTCCTCCAAAGGTTAATCTACTTATAAACTTATGTTAAAAATTTCACACCTTGTAGTCTGGGTCTTCAACTTGTAAGTCCAGAAAAACTCTCACATGTACAAAAAGAAGATCTTTATAAGGCATTACTTGGAATAATTTCAAAATGGAAACTACCTATGTAGTTCTCCATAAGGAGAACAATGGCTATCTCTAGCAAGTTCCTATGATGTAATATTGTACAACAGTTAAAAAGGAATAATCTAGATCTGTATATATCAACATGCACAGATATTTAACACATACGATTACTTAAGAAACAAATACAGAATGATATATCTAATATGATATCACTTGATGTAACCTTAAAAGTACATAGGCACATACACTGAACATTAATGGTTATTTAGTATAAAAAAAGAAATATAAATAGGAAGGTTACATGCTATGTTCCTGCCAGTGGATGCCTCTGGAAGGAGAGAGAACTAAATGGAAAAATATCACAATGCAAATGTCAAATTCTATCTGTAATGTTTTCTTTTCTTTAATAATAAATTAAAATATCTGAATCAAGCATGATAGCACATTAATATTTGTTAATTCTTGGGTGGGCACATGATGATTTGGCATATTGGTCGCTGTGCGCTTATTTTAAAAATTCATAATAAAAGGATACCTTATCTTGACCATTCAAACAACTCTCCCACCCATCAACCCCTAGGAAAGTTTATAAGTAGATTAATCTTTGGGTGAGTCCTGATCCAGTGAATCAAATGACAATATCAAAGAACCTGTTTCTCTTTTTATTCCCCTCTGTCTTCCTTGTCTGTCTTGATTCATCTTCAAGGACCCCTGCCATGTTCTGCAAACAGCTATGATTTTCCTCTCAGAATTGCAAATGACGATGGTACCTGCAAGCCTCACATTTCATGTCACATTCTCCAGGGGAAGACAGAGGGTGACTCCAATTCACTGCCTCATGAAAAAACAAACTCTATTTCTCTAGAAATAGACTTCTCACATGGCTTGTGTGCCTCTCCCTGAACAGTCTCTACAGCCAGAGGAGTTTGCTTACCTGGACCCATCCCTCAGCTAGGAGCATCTAGCTCCCAAATCTTGTGCTTGGTCACAAGGGAGCAGTTTTTATAAAATACAGTCAGGGAACTCTTGGTGGGAACTGTGAGCCATAGAGGTTGACATGGTAAATATTACAAATATTTACTTTATTGACCTGCTCCAGGAATTCCTTAATACCTTAATAACATTATCACACAATGCCTGGTTGATTTCCTTTTTAGTTTTCTCTGCCTATTAGGGCAATTCCTGACACCAGAATGTGCCCTCAGAGCCCTTATGACATAGTTCAGGACTAGTAGGAAAATTTGTCAATAAGCTGTCCAATCTACATGGAAACTTGAATGTCTCATAGACATGGCATCATTGAAAACATGGACCTCTGAATTTTCTGGATCTCTGCATGATAGTCTTAAGTCCCTTAAAACTGAGATTGGACTTCCTATGATGACAAGCAGATAAACTTGGGTTACATTCAGTGCTTGGTTTCCAAGCCCCTATTCATTTGGACCTCAGAAATGTGTTCAAAAGGTCTTAAGTTTTTGGAAAATTTTTTAAAAATTAATACATTTTCTCCTAATAGGTTAGTAATAAAATTTCTGCCCATTCTATCTACCCACATACTGGTTAGTATTAACTGCTATGAACATTTGGAGGCAAGAAGAAGTTAGAGATACATTCACTTTGGGTTCAGTGGGTTATAAATGAGTGATGTGCTGTTGCTCCGTTATATAATTATATTATTACTACGCAACCAGAAATACCCAATTGTCCACTCGGCATTGTGTACAGTAGAGAGAGGGTCAGAGATCATATCATATAATAAATGATGAAACATCCTACAGAGCCTGGCAGTACAATCCTGGAGAAACAAAGTTGGACACAGATAGAGCCGAGTGCCAGTCTGTGAAAAAAATTCTTCCAATCATCAGGTGTGTCAAATTTTAATTGGAGGACTCTGTTCTCATTGGTGATAAGTCCAAATGTGCAAAAATAAAGCACACATTTTGATTAACAATGTGACTAAATTATATGAATGTTTCAATAACATATATAGAAAACGACATAAAAATTGTTGCCCCAACCCCCCCCCAAAAAAAAATCAAGGATCATGCAGCCAAAAAAAAAAAAAAAAAAAAAGTAAGGCAAAATGAATAAGAGAGCAATTAATAGTATGTTATTTTTCTGGATTTTTAAATATATATGATAGCTGTCAACTTTCCTCATTCATTCTTTAAAAAAAATTTATACATAATTTTGAACATAAAATTTTGCATTTTTGTATTAAAGAAGATTCTCCCAGAAAACTGAATTTCATGCTCCATAAAACCTAGATCTGCCCTTGGTAATATCAGATAAATAGGCCACACAGACTCTCAAATTGGTGCAGGGTCTTGGAACTGTCCATGGTGCTGGACCTGAAGTTCCCTTGGCTCTCTCCATGTTTCTTAGTGCACAAGCCAATAGATTGTGCTCAGAGATGAACAGGTGGGTTTCTCAACTGAAGTCATAGTTAATATCTTAAGGATGTATAGTTTGCCCAAAGAGAGAGTATCTAAAGGGGAAGTATTGAGGAGATAATTACAGATGACTCACAAGTGTTAGGGACACCAAGGAAAACATGAGCTAAGCCATGCCTTAGTCTAGACCAGGATCAGAGAGAAGGAGAATATAGTAGGCTGGAGGTGGGAGCTGTGTGGGGTGGGAAGAGAGAGGATAGTGACTGAGAGGTGGTCCTGAGGATCCCTGAAGACCAGAACAAAGGCCCTTCCTAGTAATTTGGTGGAAGATCTGCAGACTAAAACAGGAGCGTCACTCCCAAATTCCTACCTAAGAGTCTGTATGAGTTGGAATAGATAAACATGAAAGTTTTGTACAAGTCTGTCATCTGCTTCTCCGGCCTGGAATGAACATACTAGAGACCCCTTGGTGACTAAATTTGCTTCACACATAGAATTCATAATCTTGCATCCAGAATAGTGGGGTGGGACAGCTCTGTGTTCACACCAGAAGAACTATAGCCCCCCCCCCAAGGGGGCAGTTCAACAGAGTTGGGATGCTCAGAGGCATCTAAATTGAATTTGTTTGAGAATAACTGACAATCAGAATTTCAAGACTTCATTTCCCCCACCCTGTCAAAAAGACTATGTCACTACTCTGAGCATTATTCAAATTAAAAGGGGACAAATTAAAAGCATAGAATCCACTCAGGAAATACAGGCATGAGACAGCACAAAGCATGGAAGAAACTAGAAATGATATCCTCACTCCTTGAAATTTGATGAGTGGGAGTAAGCAGTTTCCCCAATTCTGATCAGGGGACTCTTCTTTCTATGGTCTAGGATGGAGAATACATGTCATACTTCATTCCCAAAATGGGACATTTTATGAGGACAGCTATTCAACCTCTTGTTTTCCACAAGCCCAGTGGCCACTATGGGACTGCTCAAAGATTTGGGGCCTGAATGTTATGACACAAAATATTGTTTTCCAGTTAATTATCCCTTCTCTCTTTCCAAGTTTTGAATGTGTTTTGCATTGCCTGCCATGCAGTGAGGTATGGCCATGTGACTAAACTATGGCCGATGAGATGTAAGCAGATATAAGGCTTCTCAAAAGAGGATGAGTAAAAGAGACATCTTTTTCCTTCTCCCACTTCCTCCAAGTCTAGTAACATATAGAACTTGAAGAGCCATCTTGGACTTTAGGATAACCTTGAGACTGGAACACACCTGCTAAGAATGAAGGAGCAGAAACAAATTTAAGTCCTTAGAGACTCCATGAAGCTACAATATCAGTTCTGTATTATCTCTGGAGTTGATATGAGAGAAAAAAAAAGTTTTTTCTTTAACCCACTTTTTCTTCATTGGGGTTTTTCCCCCTCTGAACTCAATCCCAATTGATGTAGAGATGGTCTAATACTTATATTGAGACTAAATGGACATCTATAGGCTGATTTCCTCTTGGATCTTTTTGGATCCTGTTTCTAAGACATTGGTCTGAGTGGAAAATTAAATGAAAGCTTGCATCACTAAAATCTATAATTATTCTCTGCCTCCTGGGAAGTTAGTCATTGCCCAGGCCCAAGGCTCACAAACAGAGACTGTGAAGCCCAGGGACCGTCCTCAGTTAGGACCCCTAAAGCAAGGGTTCTTAAACTTTTGCCTCCAGACCAGAGAAGACAGCCACTCCTAACAACTTTTTATAAATGCAAATTGTCAAACCCTACCTACTGAATTCTATGGGTCCTGCAATCTGTGTTTTAATCACCCCTTAGGTGACTCTGGGGCAGGCTAAAGCTTAAGATGGATTGGGTTCCCAAGAGAAGGGACTCACAGTACCAGTAGAACAGGCCATCATCAGGAACAGCCAGAAATCAAGGCGTTCTTTTGAGGGGCTTGGGAGAAAAGAGGGCTTACCTCATCAACTTTGGGTAGTAGACAGAGGAGACAGAATTTACTCAATGCTCACATGGACAAAGTAGTTGGATGATCTTCACAGTTGCCAAGAAATTCAAGCCTTTCAACTTTCTTCTGACTCTTTACATTTCCATCTTGAACGTGACCTCTTTCTCAACATGAAACACATGGAACCTCAATTGATGGTCACATCAATTAGAGTAATATTTTTCCAAACACTAGGGAACTCTTCTGTGGGAGATTCCAGCAGAGTCTGGCACACAAGGAGATTAATTTTCAACTGTTGAGCATAGATTTTATTTTGGAAGCAGCTCAAGATAGCTGCCAAATAGGTCACATGACCTCTCCAGGTAATCTCCTTTAGGATTGAAAGAAGAGGTGAGCTTGGAGAGGACAGAGCACAGGAAGCCTCAGAAAGCAGAACGAACCAGCCTCCATGCCAGGGAACCACCCCACTGGACATCTGGGAGCCTTTCATGAGTAACTAATCTGGCCTATCTGGTTGGAGGCTCACGTCCCATCAGGTCAGAATTCACCTTTCCATTGATTTGACTTCTTCAGAGTGGCCCACATGACCAATAGAGGGAGCTGGCTCTGCATTTACTGCAGACCGCAGGCCTGCTGTGGTAGGCATTTATTATTCCCAGCATTTAAAAAAAAAAAAATACTATTGTTATGTTTAGAAACTCTCCAGTCTTGTGAGCCTGAATTCCCCAAAGTCAAATCCAGAAATGCCAATATCCAATTCATATCTAGGACACAGTCAATCCAATGGTGTCATGTAAGACTTTGATTTGGAAGTGAGCTAAAGGAAGAGGCCAAAGGTGGGATCCAATTTGTGGTGAGAATGGCAATAATGCTATATACTTTCAGCGGTGGCAATAATGGTGAGATTAGGACCCTGCCATGAAAGAGATATCACTGTGGCTGGCAGTAGCAAGTGTTAGCAGTTCTGTCCTCAGTTCTGTAGCATGATACGGCTTCAGATACCTTTTCTGGTTTCTCTAGCCTTACAAGAATCCTATGACCTGCCCAACATTTTCTCCATAAATTTCTCTTCTGATTTATCAGCCAAAATTACCTTTTTTTCTAACAACTAAACATTATGACTAATACAAAAATGGACTGGAGTTGTGCAATCAACAGAACCTCAGGGAAATGAAGCTTATCCTGAATTGGTTATCTGGTCTGGCAGGGATTGATGGCTCAGAATATCCAGAAGTAATGTCGATGGGCTCTAGTAGCCAAGCATGTACCTGTGGCTACCTGGGAGGAAATGCTCTCTGCAGTGGAGGTGGTTCACCTTATTCTGGTGGGTGCTCCCTCAGAATAAGGTGAAGCTTGTGGGATGAGCTGCTCGCATTTCTAGGAACCCAAGTCTTCCAAGTGACTGGGATTCCACTCAGGTCTTGCACATCCTTTTGAGGCCAAGACTTTTCATTTACTTTTCCAAGTCTATCCTAAGCTCACTAAGGCCCATTCTCATATCTCTCCCCCTTGGATCTAAAAGGCCACTGGACCACATAGACTGGATTACTCTGAGATGATCAGATTTGGGTGGAGTTCTCTCCTCTTTCACCTCCTATTCTCCCTTCTCATTGCTTCTGCCAAGTTACAGCCACCAGGAAAAATGGTAAGACATTTATTTATTGAGTCATCTACAACAGTTTGACATCCTTAAAATCTTGGACAAGGTTGTGAGCACAGCATTAACAGAGGCAGCAGTAGCAGTGAGGTCTGGGGGGGCTGATCTTTACTGTGGGAGATGAAACCCAGGCAGTCCAGCCCCCTCCAGTGAGCTTGAAACTAAGTCAGGATACCAGAGGCTACACCACTCCAACCCCAACAGGGCAAAGCTACAAAAGACAGATATCAGACAAGACATATTGCTGAGAGCAGACACATCCCAGGACCTGGAGGTCAGGGAAGGAAGGAATGGGCAAACAGCCCATTTGAGGAATGTCCCAAATCCTTGAAGGATTCCCAGGGAGTTGGCAAGGAAATGCTGACACCACCCACATCTCTCCACCCTAATCCCAAGAGCAAACTGAATCTGATGAAGACAAAGCTGAAATTCTGTGTCAGTTAGTCTCTAGCTTCTTCCTTACCGCCAGTACTGGTGGTTTTACAACATGGGCAAAGATTAACTCAGGAGGACTTGAAGTAGTAGATATACAGCAAACAATCCCTTTCAGGGGTCTTCACCCCAGTAAAGAGTCCAGATCCATGTAGTTTCCAAAACCTTTTCACACATAAGGGCTTCTCACTTCAAACTCATCCCTGGCCTGTGGGGCTGACAGTGCAAATCATGTTCTTCCTATTTCTCAGATTAGGAGGGAGAGGCCCAGAGAGGGAATCCCCTGGATCAGAGAGCAGGTCCCCCTCTGCCACAATGACCCCACTGCTTCTCCTGCAGACTGGAGTCCTGAAGAACCTCCTCTAGCCAGAGTTTGTCTCCTGCACAAGGTGAAATGTTTACCACATGAATGCTTCGAGTGTCACATCCTGGCTCATGTGCAGACTATGCATATATTTGCAGGGCCACACCTTCATTCAGAACTATAAAACATACCAGATCCCAACATGGTGGCAGGCACCACACTAGGCCCACCTGTTTTTTCAGCAGACTCTTGGGGAGGTTTGACCCACAAATTCTCAAGTTTTTTACCAGCTCTAGTATATGGGGAGTGAGTCAAGGTCAACAGCAGACTAGCAGACTCAGCCTCTTTCAGCTGACTTCCATGGTCCCAGTGTTCAAGCAGGAATTTATGACACAACACTCACTGCTTTCACTTTGAAGTGGCCCTGAAGTGGGGAATAGGTACCACTCAAAGAAAAAGAGAGGTTCTTTGAGCTTTCCCTTTCAGGAAGAGAGTCAGGTCAAGGAGGTGAGTTGGCACCCTTGGAAGGTGATAATGTACACAGGTGTATTTCAAGCCTTGGGCTGCTCTCCAGCTCCCTGGCCCTATTACCCAGAACACCCAATTTGAAGAGGGCGGGGTTAGAGGAATGACAGTGTCCCTGTAGGCCAGTACATGCCCACTGAGATGGAGAGTGTGGCTTGGCTTCATGTACGGCAGGTGCCACCCGTAATGCCCACAGGGTGAGGCACCACAAAAAACTACTGAGCCACCCAAACCAAACACCCTTGTCCCCTCCCTGGCTCCTTGACAGCCTCCTCTGCAATCTGGGCTTAGAATCCCATTTCCCCCAGACTAAAGTCCCTCCCCTGGCACTGTCTACCTACTTCATGACTAGATATCATGACGGGGAATAAGACTACTTCATCCCAAGGACAATTCAGCCTCCCATAGGTAAATTTTGTCCTTCATGATTGTACAGAGGAAGAAAAACTCATTTCCCAGGAGAGATCGCCTCTACAGTCAGGGAACTGGCAGTCCTGCTCCTCCCCAGCCCCACTCTGCCTGGGCCTGCCAAGCCCTCTTCACATGACCCAGGTTCTTATCCTTACTTGGTCCAGGCAAACACCACAATCCTGGGGCCCCTTCCAAGCAGACAGCTGGTGTTTAAACAGAGAATTCCAGAAGTGCATGGGGCTATATACAAATCATCTAGTCTTATTGCACATTTTATGGATTTGGAAACAGAGGGTCAGAGAGGGATGGGTTTTTCCTAGACCTTATGCTAAACCCCTCCCCACTTCCTGTGACTGTGAAGGTCAGAACCTTCTGGAACATTTTGAAAACATCAGGTACATATGCTCACAAGACTGGCAAAAATTCATTCCAACGGAAAAACAAGCCAACCAACAAACTAGAACCTGGAACCTCTATGCAGGATGCAGGCCCAGGGCTCAGAAAGCAGCACAGTGTGTGGGGTTCAGGATTGATTTTCTTTTTGTTGTTTGATGTCATCTCTAAAGTCTGTTTCTTCTGTCACAGTGAGCAGACCTGCTGGTAGGGGCAGTGAAGAGTGAATGGGGTCCATCCTTGGATGTGGAGGTGGCCACTGGGTGGCAGCCTTCCTCAGCCAGGTACACATGGCTGGGTCTACATATCATGCCCAAGGCACCTATTTAAATGTCCATGGCCTGACCCTTCATTCCAGTCCACCAGCTTCCATGTGGTGTCCAAATGGAAGAGACAGAAGCTCTATTTCTAAGAAAAGGAAAATAAATGGCATTCCCTCCATATACACACCACTCACCCAAACAACCTTCAGATGACGTTTACCCTCTTACCTGCCTTAGCTTTGAACTGGAAAATTACAGAGCCTGGAAAAATACTGCCTCATCTCACAAATGGGGAATCTGGGGCCCAGAACAGGGAGCACCATGTCCACACACAGAAGTCTGTACTTGCCTGGAGCAGACGCTAGGCTTTCTGAATTCTGGAGCTCTTTCTGAGCAGCTCAGGCTCCCAACAGTGTCCAAACTACAAAATGGCCAGGGACCACTTGTCTGGGTGATAATGTACACCTGGTTCACAGTGCCACACTCCATCATCTGTCTAAGTCACCAAATGTGCCCAGGAAAGGGTGGGTAGCTCCTTTCTCCTTCTGTTTTTGCCAAAGACCCAGGGACTTAATTTATGGGCCGAGGACATGGGGCTCCTCTCTAAATTGCAGCAACTTGCACCCTCACCAGTCACTCTGAAGGCCTCTCTAGAAGCATTTCCCCATGTCCATCAGGCCTCTTCCTCTTCACAGAACCAAGTGAAACAACATCTCAGTCCACTCAAATTCCCCAAGCATTCCAGAACACAATCATGTAACAAGTCTGCAAACACACCAGAAGCTGAAATGAAATAAACTGGGCCTGCACAGGGCACTTCCTCCTCCCTCCCCAACGTGGCACTGCCCTCTTTCACATTCTTAGGTGGTAGCTGTGCACTTGCAGTTGAAGGTCAGGACAGGTATTGGGGAGCACACCCCTTATAACAGTCAGCTTCTGTTGGTGGGCGTGGCTTCTCCACTGGACACTCTGATGGCCCATGGTGACTCAAGGTGAGGGCAGAGAGGGAAGTCTTTGCAGAGGCCTCAGAAAGATTTCAATAGTTGAATCCAAGCCCAAGGAACTGGTGTTTGGGGCTCTCCATCATCATGGGGAAGGGGGGTGCACCCTGAGCCTCAGACTTGAGTGTGTGTGTGGAGGTTGGGAGGTGCTTCATGATTCACTGATGTCACAGGCAGACGGCTGGTTCATCCTAGTCATGGCTTTGACTTATGGAGAAATTGGGAGGGGGTGCTGAGGTGGGTGTGGTTAGGAAGCAGCTTGTCTGGGGCATCTAATGGTGGCAGGAGGAGCAGAAAGGAGGCCACAAGATAAGCCCTGTTCATCGTGAATTGGGGGTAAAATAATGGAGATGGTGAAGATCTTCCATGGGTCTCTCATACTTGTTCCATTCTCTGTCTTAATCACATCCCCATTTCTGGCTCTCAGCTCTTCTTGGATCAAATGAAAAGCACCAGAACTTTTCCTGACCCACAGCCCCCCATCCAAACTGAAATCTTTGATTGGAAGAGCCTTCAAGCTATCACACTGCCCTGAGATCCAGAAGCTGAGCACCTGGACACCAAGATGGCAGGTGGGCACTGGGGAGCCATGGACTGGCCTGCACTGAAGGGCACTTTGGCCACACACACTGGACCTCTTGTAGGCCTCAGGGACTAAGCCTAGGCCTGAGAAGAGCCCTATGGTGGTATGTAGACTCAGTCAGGTAAATATCTAAAGTCAGACAGGAGTAGGCACCTGTAGCCACCTGCCTTTGGGCAGGCACCACCCCAGCCTCCCAAAGCAAGGTCTCTCCAGCCTTAGCTCACAAGGCCTCACAGCTGGGGTCAGGCCATCACTGAGGCTGGCTGAGACACAGTGGGATGGAGCTGAGGCCTAGTTTGAGGGGACCAGGGCACTGGGCCAAGGGGAACAGAGTGGGACTTTCCCAAATTCGAGGAGTATTTACATGTCTGGGTCAGGACCCAGGGGACCAGTCTGAGGGGGTATTGGGAGGGGGGGGCAGTACCAAGATGGGAGGGGCAATACAGTCTGCTCTTCCTTCTTTTCCCCCATGGAGAGCCAAGCTTCCAGCCCAGGGCCCACCCAAGGGGAGGGAAGAGGCACAAACATGCGTGGGCCGGCACCTGCCCACAGCCCCATCCTGTGGATGCAGGAGAGGAGGGGGAGGCGGCTCAAGTGGCCAGGTTGTCAGCCGGGAGGCCAGACATGCGGATCTGGGAGCTGCTTTTGCTCAGGATGGAGAGCTGGGTGCCCCCGTTCACCCCGCTGCTGGCCAGGGATGGGTGCCGGTGCTTGAAGTCCATGGCAAAGTAGCGGTTCACCTTCCAGCTTCGCCACTTCCGCTTGATCTCCGCCTGCACCTGCAGGGAGCAACTTAGACAGTCACTTCCAGGTGGACATCCTCTCCAGTCACCAGGCCTGGCCCTTTCCAGGCTGGAGCTGCCACCTCTGGCAGTCCCCTGCCACAGCCTGCAGCCCTTGAGATTTCCAGAGGTGCTTCTACCAGCCGTAGGCAAGAACACGCCTGAGGAGCTGACCAGAACAGCCCTTTCCCACTCACTGCTCAGTGAACAAGGCCTGCTAAGGGGCCCCTGTTCTCTGCAGGCCAGTGACAGCCTAGTCCATCAATTCTATCAGGAAAAGAGCCCGACAGGGTAGGCAGGTCAGCAGCAGAAGGACCCCATTTTCACAGCCCATAAACAGTGTACAGGAGAGTCACCTAGGGAACTTTGAAAACTCCAGATGCCCAGACCATACCCCAGAACAAATGTATCTTTTAGTAAGACCCAGACATCCATAGTTTTTAAAGCTTCCTAGGTGATTCCAACATGCAGTACAGCTCAGAACCACTAAACAATGCACCCCTGGTGCATGTAGCCCTTAGCATGGTGAGGAAGGGCCATATCAAGTCCCAGCCTCCACGCACCTTCTAGGCTCCTTTGTGCAGTACACAAACCACACAGCTGAAAGCAGCACCCACACCCACCCTTTCCAGTTCTTGCCCTTACTTCCACTGCAAGCTCTGTACAACCTATAGACATTCCACTTCTTGGCTCTCCCAGACATTGCCTGCAAAGCCCTTGCTGCCTCTCCTTATCTGTCCTAATCTGATCCTTCAGTAGACTGTGTTGGTGATGACAAGCCCAATCTCCTTGTTTCTCAGATACAGAAAATGTGGAGGAGCCTGCCAAGGTCATGAGGTCATGCAGCTAAGACCCCAGTGCTGGTGCACAGATAACTGCCCATTCTCAAACCCATCCCACCCAGCCTGTCCTCAGCCTTGCCCGGGCACCTCTGTTCTTAGGCTCTACTCAAGGGCATCACCTCAGGAGGATACAGAGGAAGCCCCCAAACTAACAGTTCTCAAAATGGAGGATTACTGGAAGACTCCAGGGCTCTTCCTGGGGGTCTCTTCAAAATCCTCAGTCGCCAACCTACCAGGGAACAGTCTGGGCCATGCTGACTGGCCTCCTGGGGGCAGCATTGAAGGCTGTGTAGCTCCTGACTCAGCAGCTCTGCCCAGCACAGCCTATGACCTGTAGGCACTATGCCCCATTCCTGGCCCTTCCTCATGTCAACTCCTCCTCACTAAAGAGCATCCTATAAAGAGCCCCCTCAGGGAGACCTGCACTGAGCCAGCCCTCCCCCCCCCACCCCCATAGGGAGATCTGTGCTCAGCACAGCTTATGCCTTTACAAGGTGGAGCTCTGCTCTTGATGGGGAGGAGGGGGGCTTCACAGCACAGCTGCCAAGTGGGAGAGATTTGGGCACAGGGTGGAAGGTGTCAGGAGACCCTAGTACCACCCGATGTTGGCAGCCATGTGACCAATCACACACACACACACACACCCAGTGCTGATAGCCTGCCAGAGCCTTCCCCCTGAGGGATCAGCCCAGTGAGGCCAGCAGGCTGCTCCCTGAGTGCTCCCCAGTGAGCCCCACCTGCCTGCTGAGAAGCTAGAGAGCCAGGGTCTTACCTCCCCATTCAGAAAACAGTAGAGAACAGCCACCACGAAGCCCTGGGGAAAGAGGGAGAATGAACCTGAGAGTGCTAGCGAAAGAACTCTGAAATGCTGCCTGGGCCATGCAGGGATAGCACAGGAAGCAGAAAGACACCACGACCTTGGTGGGGGGACCTGCTCAGGGACCCGGGGTGAAACAGGACAAGTTCTGCTCCAAGATGGGCACACACATGAAGCCAAGTGACTGGTAGGTGAGTCCCCTCCCACTGATACACTCTGGCTTAGGGTCTCACCTTTACTTAGTCAAATGCTGCCTATTCCCCAAAGGCTAGCTTCATCCCACTTCCTATAAGAAGCTTCCCAGAAGGCTCTAGAATGTTCTCTTGGTTCCCAACATATCACAAGGCTCCTGAGGGCAAGAGCCCTTCAGAACAGAACAGGCCTTTACTCACCACCACCTCCCTACTGTGCCCTTGGCTGGTATGCAGCAATGCAGAACCAGAAATGGAGTGAACACATGGCAGTACATATTTAGCTGTCGGACATATATCCTTTACATCTATGCTGAACAAAACAACAGCATTTTCCTGAATGTTGCAAGTCAGGAAACATTAGGAAACATTTCTGAATGTTTGCAATCCCTATACCCTACACTGCCAGAGGGGCCAGAGAAATGATGATGGTTCAAGGCCCCCAGAATCTGTCAGTAAGCAGAGATAGGAACCCTGGGATCTGACTCCCCAGCTAAGAATCTGAACCAGGTGAAATAACCTTTAATTAAAATGGGTGCAGGGTAAAGTCAAATCAGAGCTCAGAGTAACTTTCTGATAATCAGGATCAAATCCTAGCGTGAGTGGCTAGCTGAGGGAGAGGAGCTCTATCCTGGTGCCCTCAAGGGAACCACCCCAGCCTTCACTGGCCCTCTGCTGCTCCTGTCTGCTCCCGTACTCATTGTGATGCACCCAGCCCTTCCCTCACTCATTGCAGCCCCTTCCTTCATGCCCAGAGGTGTGAATGACTCTATGCTCTCATCCCGCTGCCCACTCACCAATGTGTCTGTTTGCTCACACACCTCTCCAGCTCACTCAGCTATCTGTGGCCAGATCCTGCACTGCAGACCTGACTTGGCTAAGACCACTCCAGCCCTCACCACTTCCTGGTCTAGCAGGAGGCCAGGATGAGGACAAACCAGGCCACTCCACCTGCACTCCAGGTGGATGAGGAGATGCCACCTCAGATCACCTGAGGAGCCTGGCTCAGGACACCCGTCACAGGGATAGCCAGACACTATGTGGCTTCTTCCAGAAGCTGAGTGACAGACAGCTGACAGGCCTCTCCCAGCTCACTTCTACACTAGTACTCTTACTTCAGAGCCAGAAACACAGAGGCCCTGAGCCTAAGTTGAACAGACTCCAGAATACCACCAGATGAGAGACCAGGGTCCAGGCTGCGGGTGAGCTCTGCACTCCACATGCACTAGGCCTACCTGGAAGGAGCCCAGCCCGAGTTCAAATATGAGTCTTTCCTTCTTGCTGAAGTTCTCTGGGGAAAAGGCGAATACTGTGTAGTGGATTCCAAATAGCGGGATGAGCAGCAAGGTGGACCGGGCCAGCCGTCTGTCAGGAGAAAGCAAGACACCTGCTTTGGTCACTGCCAGGGGTTGGGACCCTAACCACATCAGATAGGGAGCTCAGCCCCAGCCCCTCGCTTCCCCCCAGAGCTAGGGCCCTGTCCACAGACCCCTCAGCATGCTCTCCTAACACAAGCAGCCTGGGAGAGATGGTGGCCACCAAGAGCCTGGGCTGCCAGGACTCCCCAGGATATGTGGATGATATCCCCAGTTTTCAAGGAACTCAGTCAATGTCCTATAGAACCACTAAAAATGTACAGATTGGTGCACAAAACTGTCAGAAAAGCAAAGCCCGGACAACACTGGGACAGGATTCAGAAGGCCTGAGGGTTTCTCCCAGGAGCACCCTCCTGCTCTGGAAGGAAGCTCGTGTGCATATATTAAAAAAAAAAAAAAAAAAAGCCCCCAAAAGCCATTAGAGACTAGGCTTTCCTGAGTCTGGGGACAGTCACTGAAAGTCATGGGAGCTGCCAATGACAAGGAGGGAGGGAGGACACAGTGGGTGGAACATAGAAGAAACTTGGGAAGGGTGACTGGGCAGGAGAGGCCACCTGTCTGAGAAACTGAGTCAAAGGCAGAGGAGCATGTTTGCTCTGAGGTGGGACAGATGAGGGAGAAAGAGTGGCCAACAGTGGGTGGGGTTGTGTTCCTAGGGTACAGGGCACAAGGTCCCATGACAAGACACCAGGGGCGTGTGCACTTAGGGGTTCTGCTCTATGAGGGTGGTGCTCCTGAGGTCCTTCCAGAGTGGGAAACCACCTCCACCTGGCCCTGCCTTGTAGATGAGGTCTGCCCCTCAGCACACCCTGCCAGCCCCTCCAGTGGATGGGCCTCGCCCTCTCCCGGCAGAGCTCCGTCCACAGGGGCAGACATTTGATCTGGGGTGTGAAGGCAGCCATTTGATCTGGGGCAATTGCACCATGTAACCCCCATACAGCACTTCTGGGGGAGAATGTTCTTTTGGATGTGGGAGCTCTGGGTTTCTAGAGAAGCTGAACCCATGGAGTCTGTATAAGGCCCCTGGCTGCCTCACTTCTCCTAAGAGAGGAGAAGGAAGGACGAGCCAAGAGGAGATGAAAAAGGAGGGAAGGAGACATGGAGGGCAGAGGAGGAGGCTGAGAAGACCTTTAAGAGGAGGAAGCTCAGAAGAAAAGGAAGAGGCCCTGGAGTGGGGACCCCACCTGTTCCCTCCCTGCTCACAGGAAGCACGTGCTGCAGGTCCCTGGGTCCCCAGACCACAGCAGGAGCCCACAGGCCTGAGCAGGTGCCTGCTTTAAGCCCAGATGTGCAGCTGAGTGGTCCATCTCTCAGCCTTCCAGTTTTGTGTCAGCTTCTGCCTCTGTTACCATCTATGGCAAGCACACACCCTGCTTGGAGGGGCTGTGTGGAAACAGCCTGCTTCACAAAGGAAAGGATGGACCACACAGGCCTGCCATGAGAGCCTCAGCATCCCCAAAACTGAACACCTCCCAGGAGCTTGGATCTCGCTTGTCCCTAGGGGTCCAGTGCCTGGCACTGGAAGGCAGCAGGGAATGTGTATAGAAGGAATGAAAGTCAGAAAGCAGAGGCAAGTGGCCAGAAATGTACACACATGTCCATCTTGGGACTCCTTCGTGGCCCTAACTGTAAGACCTGTGCTGTAAAGGAGACGTGTATGGAAGGCACTGGGGAAGGGAAGTCAGCCCTGAGACGTGCCCATGGTTCCTGCCTTCCTCTTCCTGGCCACCCTTCCTATGAAAGGTCCATTTCCAGGTATTTGTCCCTGCAGCTCGTAAAGGGGGCCTAGAAACCAAGAGGTGGCACTAGATGGGGACCTAGGGCATCCCAGTGGCCCCTTTGGCAGATGGAGCAATGGGGACAGACAAGGAGGTCTCTAGAGCCCAGGAGTCTGGGACTTCCATACTTTCAATGGGAACTTAAGACGTGAGCCTCACACTATGACCAGATCAACCCAGACAGATAGTGACACAGGACCTAAGCCTGTCCTCCTGCCCCAAGGAACCACCAATGGGCAGAAGAGTTCTAAAATACCAAGAGCTTCCAACATCAGAGCTGCCCCAATTACAGTGTGCTGCCTGGAGGGAAGGAGCAGCAGCACCCTCACTGAAAGACAAGTCCAAGTTGAGGCTGATAGTCTGAGCAGAGATACCTTGGGGCATAGTGTTAGAACTCCCTGGGTTCAAATCCTTGCTCTCTGCTTCATTTTTGTCATCTGTAAAACTGGGATCATACAATGACCCACCTCATAAGGGTGTTGTGGGGATTGAGTTAATGCTGATTCACACATAAAGTGCTACAGACATTGAAGTAAGGATCCCTGCCACATGCAAGGGGACAGTCTAGATGAACTTAAGTCCTAAGACTCATAGAAGTTATTAGGCAATTGCAAAGGCTAAAACCTAGAGAAGCAGAGGTTGGGAAAGACCACACTGGAGGCAGCAGAGGCAAAGACAACAGAGCTGCTTCCCAGAGTTCCACGAGGTCCACAGCTCCATCCCCATGCCCTCCCACAACAAGGGTGCAGAGAACTCACGAAACACACGGGCATCAACATGCAACAGCTGGGGAGACAGAACAGAACTGTCTGGCTCTCCACTGTCCTATAGCAGCAGCAGTGGCAGCATGCGTCCCCCTCCCCTCCAGGACTCCCAGCCACAGCCACGGCCAGGCACACTTACAGAGTAATGGTGGACAGTTCTGACATCTTGCAAGAGTGCTGCTGAGCCCGCTGTGGCTTGCAGTAGCATTTCTGCACGCAGCTGCTGGGTGTGACAAGATTAGCACTTCTGTCAGCTGGGGGCATTGGGCAACCCAGATCACAGGGAGGGCAGAGGACAGAGGAGGTGGACACAGGGCCAGGGCAGTGGAGGAGAATGAGGAAGCTGAGGGCTGAGAGACAGGCAGCTCTGAACAGAAAAATGCACGCCTGTATGTGGACATGTATGTGCACAGCCACACACACACAAATGAGCACTCAATGCTGGGATCACTTAGAGCAGCAGTTCTCAACCTGTGGGTCGTGACCCATAGGAGCTGTATTAAAGGGCCACGGCATTAGGAAGGTTGAGAACCACTGACTTAGAAGCTGTGTGCACAGAACATGGGTGGGGCCTGGACTGGGTCTCACACAGGAAGCCAGTGGCTCCTCCAGAGTCAGTTCCAAGTTCAGAGCATGGCCTTGTCACTTGGCAAGATGAGAGCTGAAAACTCACACCATGAACCTCACTAGAAACTCAGAACATGGACCTTACACATTGCCTTGAAACAGGCCAGTGCTGAGCTTGGCTGTGAAGGGTGACAAAACTCCTTCCCCTGTCCTCCCACTCCCCTCTGCTCACCATTTCCTCTCACTAAACAGCACCCCCATACCTCAGCATCAGCACACAGGGAGCAGAGGGAGGTCAGATTAAATGGCTTCTTAATCTGTTTAGACTTGGACTATCCGATACGATAGCCACTCCTGTACGTGGTTATCTGAACTAAAATTAACCACATTAAAAATCCACTTCCTCAGTTGTCCTAGCCACAATTTTAACGCTCAACAGCCACACCTCGCCAGTGGTTAACAGCTGGGCATTTCCATCAAGGTGGAGCATTCTGATGGACAGTGCTGGGTTGTGCTTCTTGATAAAAATTTAATGGGCAGGGACTGAGGCTAAGAGGAGCACATAGGCTCCTGGCATGTGGCCCGCAAAAAGAAGTCACCTCAAGGAGGCCTAGCTCTACATCCTTGCAGGGTAGGGACAGAGCTTCAATCCCCTCAAGAAGGTCTCAGACTGAATCTCCACCTCTCCAGCCCTTCCTGGTCCTGCCTATGCTTGGACCAGCACAAGCTATGGACACTTCCTTCTCTACAGACATGTCAGAGACAGATTAAGAGCTGTGTCATCTTGCCACCCTGAAAATACAATGCTGTTTCAGAAACCCTTCTCAGGTTCTACGTGGCGCTGGGGCTCGTGGTACTGGCTGTTGAATTAATAAATTGCCTGTGGACTGACACAAATAAGGACAGATCCACATGTCGTAGCACAGACCCTAGACATTCACACATTAGCTTTTGATGATTCCAGCTTTCTGAGAGTAAGTCTGAGTACCTGACAGGTGGTCACATGTCATTCTGCTAAGGCTGGGATTTGAATTTACACACTTCCAAGATGGGTCAAGTGCAGGCCTGCCCAGCACCTGTGCCTTGTGGGGTTTGGGGTTCTCATTTAATAAATAGCATCTTTCAATTCACACCACACTAACAGGTGGGCACTGTGGGTCCCAGTTTCCAGAATTGGGAGGCTGAGGTTTGGTTTAATTCTTTGCTCCTCAGGCTATGCTGTGGACCATCAGCACCAGCACCACCTAAGAGCTTCTGAGAAATGCAGACTCTTGGGGGCCACCCCCAAGTCCCGGCTCAGAATCTATATTTTAACAAGATCCTCAGGAGCTCCTTATGCACATCAGAACTTGAGAAGCACCATTATGGAATATTCACATATCTGAGAAGTTCCTTCACGAGTTCTCAGTGAATGTTGAAAGTCTGTTTTATATATACACAAAGAGACTGGCAGACTCAAATAAGCATGCTTTTCTTAAAAACTACAAAGGCTTAACTAGGTATACAGGAATGGGGGTTTTTCTATTCTTCAAATTAGCTATCTGCCTCATGCATACTGAAAGGTTGGTCAGTCTGTCCTATGGCCAGTGACCCCTCATACCTTGGCCTGAGTGAACTAGAGAAACCAGGGTCCAGCCTCAGCTGTTCCCTCCTGCACATCAAGCTTAAACTCTCACCTCAAATTCCAAAGCTTCAGCTTATCTCCTCTGCAAAGCCCCTTTCTTTAGTTCCAAAACTGCTCTGCCCTTCTTGGACTCTAGATGTTTCTAAAGTACACATAGACTCCTCTGAGTTTCTAAACAATTTTAGGGGAGTATTCTAAAAACTACGTAGTGACAAGTTGGCTGGGAATTTCTGCTCCTGGTACAGGGCAGACAAAAGGGCTGTTCAGGGGAGGACTGACCTTAGGAGGGCCCCCAGGGATAGGGGTCTAGGGAAAAGGCCTACTCCAAACCTTTGACAACTCTGTGCAAATGGACTCTCTGAAAAGAAAGAGAACAGGATGGTGGCAGGAAAGCCAGAGACAAAGGCAAGAGAAAGAAAGAGATGTAGAAAGTTCTGAAAAGTCAGGACAATTAGTGAAAAGGCAAAAGGAATTTAATGAAAAGGAACAGATGACCCTAGGCTGGCAGATAAATTCTGAGTTGGATCCAAGGGAGAATATGAAACTCAGATGAAGGTGTTGGGTGGGGACTGTCTGGAGAGCAGCAGCAGCCTGAGTCGGAAGGTGGGAGACCTCATCGTAGGTGCAGGGCCCAGGCACACCCACAGCTGCAATGTGGGGAGCCTCAGCCTGCAGGCCTAGCTCTGCCCTGGCTCTGCTGCATCCACAGGAAGCTCCCAGCTGACTCACATCAACCAAGGATCCAGCACACAGTTTCTATGGTAGCCTTTGTACACAGGACTGCCTGGGCTGCAGCCCCCAGAAGCACCTAGCAGGACACTACACAGATACCTGTCTTCTTCACCTCTGTGACCCTACTGATGGGCACAGCATTGGATTCTGGTGGTCCACAGAATGTGTTGGACTGAGTTGAACCTACTCCATAGGGTCCCTCCTGATACTAAGATGCTGTGCACTCCCACAACCTCACCTAGTCCCCCAGGAAGCCCTCCCTACCAGATCAACTGGGCAGATCTGGGGAGCTTCCCTGCCCACCACCACGTCCTCCTCTGTCACATGATGAGTCAGCCCAAAGTGCTTCTTGCCAGCCAGGAGCAGCCCAGCTAGGAATTGGGGCACCTGAGCTCCAGGCTTTGTTTGGCTACTGACTTGTTGGTGGTCAGGTTCTACATCTGTAAAGTGAGGTAACAATTCCCTGCTGCTAAGTCCTACCAGAAACTATGAAGATCGAGTGTTCCCAGGTTGGGAGGAGGTACTTTGAGAGTGAAAGATGAAGCCTGTGTAAACCAGAAGCCTCTGAGGCTGCATTCTACCTAGCCACAGTAGGCCTATCTTCAAAGAGGTATGACGTTCCACCTATGGAGCTGAGGAGAACCTGATGGGGTGCAGATGGGCTGTCCCTCCCCAACCCCACACCCAGGATACACCACCCTCTCGGTGGTGAGGGGGCTACTGGGGACAAGGCAAGTTCACTCCAGGGCAGGGGCAGAGGCTTTCCCTGCACAGCCAGGGTCTAGTCTGGAAACCTTGCCCCTCCCCTTTCAGAGTGAATTGGATGCTCACAGAAGGTAATTCTGGTCCCCACGCAAAGGCAGGCTACTCTTGGCCTTGGATGAATGCCAAGCTCAGACCAGGACCCTAACCCCTGACCCATTCCAAGTTGACCCTAAAAATGTGCTAAGCCGTACTCAGCCCCTGCCTCCATCTCTGTCCACTGCCCAAGTCCTGACCCAGCCATTCATTCTGCCAGTCTGGAGAGTGTAGGAGGCTCAGAGCACCATCCACCTGTGGGGGCCCAAGACCCCTATAGGTCCTTCTGAGGCAGTGTCAGGAGTGCCATCTTGATCTACGGAGGGCAAACCCTTATCATCTGAGTAACTGAAACCAACCTACAGGAAAGGGAGTGAATGCTGGTCTGAGGGCACAGGCAGGGGGTCTTCTCGGGCTTTCTTGGGAGCTCCCAGGCCTAAAACTGTTCTGGAAACAGAGGAAAAAATCAGACAGCTGTTGTGGGCAGATCTGAAGGGGCTCCTTAGCCCCACACAGAACTCTGGTGCCCCAGGCAATTCAGGCATAGCTCTGGAATCTCCCTCTCCCAACAGCTCTGTCCCCTCCACCACCCTGCTGCCAAACATCTCCCCTCCTCCCAGCACAGACACCTCCCAGTTCAAAGCCAATTCCTGTTCCAAGCACTCCGGGGTGGGGGCACTTTTACACAAGGCTGGCACCCACCAGGGGCATCTTCCAGAAAGCCTATGTTGCACACATGTTTAATGCTGTCTTCCCTTCTGTAAATTCCTGTGTGCAGAAAAGCTGGAGTAGTCGAGAATGGAGTGAAGGGCCCGCCTGCACCAGAGCCGTGGCTTTACTCCTTCCCCCCAGAATCATGGCACCAGTAACTAGCTCCCTTGGCTGGAAAATGAGGGTTCCAGCTAATAGTTGTGCATGGACTGAGTTATAAGTGTTTTTAAGTATTCTGCAGAGCCTAGCAGCATCATCAGTTGGACCATCACACGCTCATCAACAGGGTTTCCTTGACCCTGGAAGCATTCAGAAATGTTGATAAATTGCATGGGATCCAGCTGACCCCTTGTCCTGTGCCAGAACTCCCACTTGGCTTGCAGACCTCATCCACCTGCGTTCTTAATCTTAGGGTCTCAAGATCAAGAGGTGTTTGGCTTTCTCTAAAACAAGGATTTGCTGAGATTGCAAGGGAATATTTTATTAGAAGTAAGCCAACTAGCTGGTTCTTTAAATATCCTGGATTAATGCGGTACTTAAATTTATAGACTATGTCCTAATTCCAAGGGGTCCTTATCTGTCACTAGGAAGGCCTGACAGGGCAGGCAACTCCTGGTCTGTGATGAATGTGAAACCCCAGCCCAGGCCCTGGTTCCTTGCCCCTAGACCCTGGGGGTTCTTGCTGCCTGGGACAGAACTTCTGGGTTGCCAAAGTGTGTTCTGGCTTGAGCAGGGTTCAGTGTCCTTATTTAGACTAAGGTTGACCCCTACATGTGTCACTGAAGAAGCAGAGTGAGAGGAAGCTGAGAGGACCCCCAGAGAAGAAGTTCTGGGGGCCCTCAGAATAAGAAACTGATTCTACCAGGAAGAGAGGGAAATGTCTACTAGAGCTCAAGTGAAAGAGGAGGTGACTCAGCTACCCACCAGCTTCAAATTGGAGCCAGTCCACAATCAAGCAGTCCAGAATCAAGAGACCAGACACAAGGACACAGTTTCTGACAACAGACAGGAAGGTGAGAGGAGCAGCAGGGTCCTATTTGTGAATCCTTGCAATGAAGGCTGGAATGACCTCTCTAGGGCAGGTTAGGTAAGAGCAGAGGGCTGGCTACACTGGCTCCCCAGTTCAGGGTATCTGGCATTTTATGACTTACATCAGTGAATGATTTTCTGCTGCATAGTATACACATACAAGCAGGGGTTGGTCAAAACTTATAAAAACATAAAAAATAAAAGATAGTAAGTGGCTAGCAAAAAAAAAGCATTTGTTCCAATGTAATGTAATCACTGCATAGGCAGAGAAAACATGGCCCTATGCTAACCCTCCACCTAAGGGGAAGGACTCCCACAAGGGGAGGGATTCAGGCTAAAGAGACAGACCAAGAGTAAGGTCCACCTTCTGGGGGAGCCCAAAGGAGCCTTAGGAATGGAGCTGGGATTTGGGCTCTGAAGTTTCTGGCTCTCCTTCTCTCTGGGAGAATGGCTGGTGGGGGTTGAGGGAGGCTATCTCTCTCATTGTCTACTGAGCAATGATCTGGTTGTAAGTCCTGGGATGGGGTCTCTGATGAAGCAGGACCATGCACCCTGTGATGCAGTGAAGGCACCTTCTAACCTGCTTTCTTCTGGAGGAACTGAGGAAGCAACACATGTGCCTTGGCAACAGACAGAATCCAAGACTGTCCTCAGAATCAGATAGTGCCTATTGGCCCCTTCAGCCAACCAGAGGGGACCACTGACCTTCCTTCCAGTATCAGAAATGTCCTCACACCCCACATACCCAGCTGGTCATGCATTCATGAGGCCAGAAGGGGGAGGTGAAAGGTGCTTTGTCTGATTTCAGAATGGGACAGGTCTGGGACACAGGTGGGTCAGGGCAGGCAGAAATAAGCTGTTTGGGACATGATTTTTAAAAATCCTTCTCAGAAATCAAATGGCCATGGAAGTGGAGAAAGCCCTTTGGTCAATGGTAAGAAGCTGCCCTCGAACTAACAGCCCTAAATAAATCACCCATTCTTCTACTTGGGAAGGAGGGAATTAGGGAATTAGGACCACATGCAAAGGGTGAGCAGCCCTGAGGGAAGGTAGAGAATAAAAGGAAGCCCCCTTACAACACCTGGACCCATGAGAATGTCCACCTGACTTGCTGGTGGAGACTGAGTGACTTCCAGAGGTGGGGCCAGGGGTAAGGATAGCAGGTGATGGAGTATCCAGTAATGTTCACAAGCTTCTCACAGAACCAGGATCCCTAAAGGAAGCCCAACTTCTAACCTCAACCAAGAACATAATCACCCTAGGGAATCTGGTGTTTTCCTTCCTGGTTTTCCTGGTGTCACACAGACCCCATCAGCCTCTCTCCCTTCTCCATCTTTGTGATGACCATGCAGATGAGAAGCTCCTCTGTTGACTGAAGGCTGAAGGGACAGCTATGTTTTAAAGGTACTATAATCAGAAAGAAAACTTGCAAATACCCATGCTAGGTCACCCTTTCAGCAAAGCCCAAGCTTTCTCTTGGCTATGACCTGAATGGAGAACTTGCATGGCTGTTGGAAATGGCTGTGACTTCCACACAATGGCACTTACAAGTAAATGCTGGACTCATTGCCACCCATGTCCGGAGACTGAAGTTTCTGCACAAGGATGATGATGATGCCGATGAAAAGCACAAAGTTAACCTGAGGAGCAAAGAAAAAACAGGTGGACATATGACTCTACACAAAGATTTCTATACCCCTGCCTCTGCATAGGCTATTAGTCCCCCAACAGCACCTTCCCTCTTTCCAAACAAGATCCCATCTATTAATAGATTTCTAATCCAAGATGATGACATGAGCATGCTCATTTACCTCCCCAACCCCTCACAGTACCATTGAAATAAAGCAAGAGATAGAAGAAAAAGAATCCCATAAGAGTACTGAGTAACAGGCAAGAGTAACATCAGTGAGCCAAAAAAATGAGCAATTTATGGAAGAGGAAGAAAGAAATAGAAATAGGATGAAAAAGCTACAATCCAAAAGGGGCAGAGAAGAGGCTATTATAGAGGTAAGAATTGTTCCCTGGAGAAATTCCAAGTTCAGAGTCATCGAATATGGGGAACGGGCATGGAAAGCCATAAGCATTATTAATTAAAAGACTGCCTGAAAGTAGCGTCAGGATCATTTGCCTTCAGAAAAGGCTCAGGGACAAAATCTTTCTATACAAAGTGGGAAGCTGCATGAATGGTGAGAAAGGAGGAAGGGGGAGCAAGTAAACAGAAACAAAGCATGGGGAGAGGACACATATCAACATTCCTGAAAGAAAGTAGCCCTCAGAGAATAACATGGATAGCCTAAAACTCGCTGATTAAAAAATAATAAATACTGAGAAGGAGCAAGATGGCGGCCAAGTAAGATCTTCCTTGCAACTGGGCACGGTGAGTCTGGGGAGACAAGACTCCAGGCATCTCTGGCTGGTGGGATCTGCCCATAAACATCCCTTTGAGGACACAGGGAGTCAGTGAGAGACTTCTTGACCCCATGAGGAGGACAAAAGCAGTGGAAAACTGGCAAGTGGTTGCATGTGTTCATTCGGTCTAATCCTGCTGGCAGCTATTAAGTACAGCAACAGTGAGATTGCAAACTGGAAAAGCCTTACCTGTGAGCTGCTTTGGTTCTTTTGGACTTGGCACTCAGTTGAATTGCCTTGGGAGAACTTGGGCAAGCATGCAGAGGACTTTAAACTTTGTCTAGGGCCCAGACTGAGCCACTAAGCCAGACGGAGCTAATAGTGTTCAGCTGTGGGCCACAGGGAGCCATTGTGGGAGAAGTGTCCTGGCAAGGTCCGCCTCATCTAGTGACTGAGCAAGCAACCTAAAGATGGTACCAAGACACCTTACCGCCTTAGCCCTCAGAGGCATAGAGTGAGACCAGTTTTGGCACACTGTGTAAGTGGATAGCCACTTCAGGAGTGATCCCAGTGACAAGCACTGTCCTGGGAAAGCTTCTGCTTAGCCATGGTTAGCAGTTTAATGTGCCTTTATAGAAGGCTGAGGAGAGATTTAGGTTCTCCA
>CAUYPK010000774.1:0-24075 GCA_963574355.1 Loris lydekkerianus | reverse complement strand
TTTTTTTTTAATTGTTAAATCATAGCTGTGTACATTAGTGAAATCACCTGTACCCATTCTAAGATGCACCATAGATGTGGCCCCACCCATTACCCTCCCTCCACCAAAACCTCCCCCCTCCCTTCCCCTTCCTTGGCCCTTTCCCCATAGTCTTGTGCTATTTTTAATTCATACATACTCTTCTAAAAGAAAATACTCCTCTGTATTTACACAATTCACTTCTAACATTTCCACATGCCAACTATGTTGTGGTTAAATTTTGGCTTTATTTTATTTTATTATATTTTATTTTTTATTAAATCATAGCTGTGTACATTAATGTGATCATGGGGCACCATATACTAGTTTCATAGACCGTTTGACACATTTTCGTCACTCTGGTTAACATTGAAAAATATTTTTAGTAGCACAAAATCTATCGCTGGGGTCTTTGCTATCTTTCTTGTTTTCTTGATTAAAAACAACACACATACAAAAACGCAAAAAAGTTATATTCCCAAATTAAAAAAATAACTTATCAAGGGGAGAGTAAAGATAATAATGTAACGAGAAGAAAATCACTGGCAGTATACGTATAAAATGTGCACGTACCGTGTTCTAACCTGATACAACACATACAAATCTGCCATGGATGCGTTTTGTTACCTTTTCCCCCTACCTTTCTAGAGAGTGTATGTTTTAATGACTAATTAGAATTTCATTCTAGGATACACTGTAATTTATTCAACCCACCCCTAATGTTTTACTTTTGTCTACTGTGTATCTGATCATGTGTTCATTATGAATTCTTAGATTTGTCAATATGTAAGTGTTGATGTAATGAGTATTCATATTTTAAATGTTGACAGAGCTAAACGATCTTAGAGGAATATATGTTTATGTTATACATATACATTTACGTACATATACATTTCTGCCAATGCAGTATCAGTATGTTTTAGCTTTGTGAGTTTTTTTTTTTTTTTTTGCAGTTTGTGGCCAGGGCTGGGTTTGAACCCACTACCTCCAGCATATGGGGCCAGCGCCCTACCCCTTTGAGCCACAGGCACCTCACAGTATGTTTTACCTTTGCCAGTGTGATGAATATAATATGATATTTTGTATTTGATATTCTGTCCATTTAACTGTTATCTCTAGATTTGTTGACCAAGTTAAAAAATATCCATCCCCAGGTGTGGAATACCTTGGTTGATGATTTTAAGCTTTACAGGTTTCCATCAGTTAAAAAATTTATGGATTACTCAAAAGCCACATCATTTTGGAGAGCTAGGACAGATCCAGAATATTCAGTTAGAGGTAAGACAATGTAGAGATGGAAATAACTCAAAAGCCTTCCACTTTATCATCATTATCAAGTTGGCACCATATACAGCACTCTGACAAGTAATAGTCCCAGCCTTTCAGGTACTTAAATAACTACTAATGCAACGTAGATGCCGATGGCCCTAGATCAGCAACGAGCATCTGTTCCATCTCCTTTACCCATTTATTCAATTTTTTCATTTAACAAATATTTATTGAGTCTCTACTTTGTGCCAGACACTATTTCTGTGTGTTGCAGGTATACAAATGAACAAAGAATTAAAAAATTTCTGCTTTTATTGTAATCTGTAAGGATGGATTAAAACCAACACATAAATAAATAGATACGTAGTATTTCAGAACAATTGTCAGGATAAAAATGCAGTGGGGTAGCAGAGGGGAGCTATTAAGTGTCCCAGTGGTACTCAGTGTAGAGCTTAGGGAAGGGGAGGCATGGAGACGACTTACTGAAGAGATTTCTGGGGAGCAGCAATAGCAAGTGCAATGGTGTGGAAATGAGAACATTCAATTATTTTTCAAAATATTAAACATATTTTAAAATAGCAAGTATATATATTCAGACTTGTGGAATAGAAATGTAGCTTTTAAAGTGAATTTCAAAAATCATGTAGATATGACTATTTACTTTTGTTGTAATTTTCTTGAAGACTGAAGCATTTTTATGATTAGCACGGACTTTTGCTCGGATAGACATGGTTCCATTCTGTTCTGTTACTTGAGCAATCTATGGCCTATTCAAGTTATTTATTATCTCACCAGGAACCACATTCCATTCTTCTGTAAAATGGGCATAGTGATAATATTATATCATAGATTATTCTGAATGTTAAATCATATAATGAGTGTTAAAGTATTTAGCATAATGATTGCATAATAAATTTAATTATTATTGGATCTTATGTTTTTAATCTCTGTCTTTTTTTTATTTGTTCTCAGACATAGCTTCATTCTGTTCCCCAGGTTAGAGTGCCAGGGCATCAGCCTGACTCACAGTAACCTCAAATTCCTGGGTTCAGATGATCCACCTGCCTCAGCCTCCCTTGTAGCTGGGACAGTCGGTGCCCACCATAATGCCCAGCTAATTTTTCTGTTTTTAGTACAGACAAGTATCACTCTTGCTCAGGCTGGTGTTGAACTCCTGAGCTCAAGCAGTCCTCTCTCCTCGGCCTCCCAGAATGCTAGTATGACAGATGTGAGCCACTGCACCTAGCCTTTTAATCTCTGACACTAACAGCTCAATTAATTTCATGCTAACCTCATGAAAACCTGCAAAATTTTGAGCCATTCTACTTCATTTACATACTAGCACTTGCAAAGTGTAAATGTTTTAATAGATAACAGATTGTCCTGTGAAGGCCCTATCCCAAACACGCAATAACTGTCTTTCCTTTGCTGTATGATCTGCGGTTACCAGGCTCATCCTCTTTGGTTGCGTTTGTCAGCACTACCAAACACACATGATTTGCTGTTCACTAAACTTGTGATTTGGAGAGGGCTTCAGAAGCAACAACCCTCAGTCTTATCTCAAAGGCCTTGCAATATAGCTGGGACTATAATACCCACAAGAAACATACAAGATTTATTTAAAAAAGGCCAGACTTATTCTGTGCAGACAGAGCATGGATTGAGGCCCCTCACCCACCTGCTATTCTCAGGTCACTCCACACTTTTCTGCCTTGGAGCCCTTTACCATGCCATTTGAAGACCTTATCTTATCTCTATTAGTCAAAATAGCGCTCAAATTTCAAGACACATCAAAAGCCTTTTCCTTCTGTTTGTTATATGAAAATTTATCTTTTTCTTTTCTTTTTTCTAAAGTCACTTGAAGCTTAGTGTTAGAACAAACCATATATTCTACCAGTGAGAAGACCAACTTTAAAGGGAGAGTTGGTTTGCTGTCCTGACCTCTGTCATGGTATCCAGGCTCTGCCTTTGCATCCCGGGCTACCTAGCCCCTGTGTGTGCCCACTAACACATAATAAGGTGGAGAAAAGATCACTCATTGGAGGTGAGTTATCAGATCTATAGCCCAGGATTTTGAGGGTAGTTTGTCTGAACAGGACTGAGGAAGAGTACTGAATACTATAAAATTCTCTAACAAGAAGTCAGGTAAAGAAATTGACTGAAATTTGGAATTCTGTCTTCTATTTTAAGAAATCAAAATATAATAGCTGTTTACTCCCCAAGTCTTCTCTCTAAGGTAATGTTGGGCACAAAGTTTAATTAAGAAATAGATTTTTCGTTTGAAATCATGAAGAAGATCTATGCTTTTTATTTCTTGTAACACTGGACTTCAACCTATTTTTGTTCCAGCCCATATTTATAAAATGGAAACACTAATATTTATATGTCAGAAGTTTCTTGATTTAAATGAAATCTTAAATGTATGAAGTGCTCAGAAAATTCCTGGTGCATGTATATATATATGTGTGTGTGTTGTCTTTAAATATATGTTTTTAGGCTTCAGTTAATTTAAACGACAACTCTTAAAGCAATGCTTTTTTTTAGTATTTTAGGCTATGGTGCAGCTATCAATCAATAAACAAGGAAACATGGGAATTCGTGTAAAATTTGAGATTTTTAAAAAATCAGGCACTGCCCAGTATTTCAGTATACACACACACACACACACACACACACAACTTCCCATCATAAAACAAAGTCAATTTAAGCTCAAGAGGACAATTGCTACTGTCATCCAACTTTGTGATTTAGGCAGTTTATATCATAATATCTGATACTAATATCTAACATTAGTATTAAAAGGCCATTCATTAAAGAAAATACTTTCACAGATTATTAAATAACATTCAATTAATGTAAATCATATTAATAGCAATGTTTGGTGCTTATGTAACATTTATGTCAGATCATGAATTAGCATGTTATTAAATCTCTGCAGGCTGGAAACAGCAAATCTTTGTCTGCCTTCATGTCAGCCTTTCATTAGTTCACAGGTCTAGAATCCTCACAGGAGGATCAGAAAGTTGTCAGGAGGTCTCTGAATTCTGGCTTCAGTCTCTGAATCTCTGTGCTTCAAGACCAGGAGTCTTGACAGCTCCCCATGTACTTGCTACACAGAGGAGGGGAATAGAGGATGTACTTTTTAATAACAGGTTTCTCAAAGCAAATTAGTTATGTACATCTTCTCCAGACGTTGCATACAAATAACTTGTCAGCGGAAGGTGAAAACATGCATTTTAGGTTGAGTCAGCCATCTTGCCTCTACATTCATAAGCAGGAAGACAAGATTTTCTGAGTTCTGATTTAACAGGTTTTGTTTATTACTCCCATTTGAAACTGTATCTCTAAGAAGGAATTGTTGAGAACAAACATCGTTATTGCTTCTCCTTCTATGATTTATGTATTTACAGTACTGCCCTTTACCTATAGGGGTTACATTCCAAGACCTCTAGTGGGTGACTGAGATCACACATAGTACCTAGTTCTATATTCCATGTTTTTTCCTATGCTTACATCCCTACTTAAGATTAAGTTGAATTTATAAATTGGATTCAGTAAGAGATTAACAATAACTAGTGAAATATAATAGAACAAGTACAAAACTATCCTCTAATAAAAAGTATGTGAATGTGATTTCTTTCTCTCTCATTCAAAATATCTTATTGTACTCATTTTGGGGCAGCAGCTGACACCTGGTAGAGGAAAGTATGAAAAGTGTAACATGGATAAGAAGGTAGTACTGTACCAAACACATGTGTTTGAGTATGTGTGTATGTGGTGTGTTTCTGTAGACTTAGACTTCATCACAAATTTATGATTGTGGTTGCTTTATTACATAAAGATTGATATACACTTAGCATAGCTTTCCTCCCCTTCCTTGTTTTGGGTTTACTATAATTTCTTTACAAAGTATTTTCTTCTCATATAACAAATAAATATGGTAAAAAAAATTTGATCAACATTGAGATGAGGGCAGCACCTGTGGCTCAAAGGGGTAGGGCCGGAGGTGGCAGGTTCAAACCCAGCTCTGGACAAAAACTGCAAAAAAAAAAAAAAAAAAAAAAATTGAGATGATAATTAATTACAGAAAATGAAATAAAAATAAACTGAGTATTGAATTAATAAATGATTTTTCTTGTAATGGATCTACAAACCCCTGTTACATTAAAATAATGAAGGGGGTCTGGGTTAGTTCTGGTTAGATTCAGATATTTTTCTATATAGTTGATCATGGGTATAAGACCAAAATGTGTTCTTTTTAAATTCCACTAAAATAAGATATTACTACAAAGATATATTTAAAGTAAACAAATCATTATACCCTAATGATGTTCAATACAAAATTAGTGCCTACCATATGTCTATCCATTTTCCAAAGTCAGAACTATGGTGACAACATAGAGAGACAGGCTATGACTTAGAGAGAATTATTATATGCTAGGCTGTGTGAACTCAACCACTCTGAAGAAATCAAAATGATCACAGGTTTGAGTAATTAAAGACTTCATTACGGAAGTGCCCGGGCATATGCACCGTGTGTGGAAGGTAGGATACGCTTCTGGGGACGTTTTCTTACTTTGCATCTTCCCTATTCTTTGGTTGACTAACTCCTGCTTGCTCATCTGTCATCTTTCTTGAAGAATCTGTGATGGTGTCTCCACAGTACTCCTTTGAAGCACTGACCACAGTATTTAACATCCTTTATTGCAATTCTCTGTATACCTATCTGTTTCCCAAAATAGACTGTGAGCTACTTGAAGCCAGGATAGTGTCTTATTGGTATTTCTAACACATATTGTAAAGCCAGGCACCATAACATGTTCAACTAAAGTTTGTAAGTAAATTAGCAAGCAAATGTGTGACAGTGACAATATTGCATGGGGCTCAGGGGTTGGCCTATGGAGCCGGATGGCCTGGATTCACAACCTGGCTCTGTAACTTTTTATTTGTGGTATTAGGTGGGTCATTAACTTTCTGATATCTCAATGTCCCAATCAGAAAAATAAAGATAATAGTAACAGCTATCTCAAAGATTTGTTATGGGTGTTGAAAGAGTTAGATCACATAGTGAACTTAGCATAGTGCCTGGTAATTACATCGCACCGCTGCAATTTTTTTTTATCATTTTATTTACTATTCCAAAATAAAATGAACATTTGGGAAGATATTCTTCAGAGTATTGGAAAGGGTGAGATTGAAGTAATGAGTGCATATTGGTGCCAAATTAACAATGATCTACAAAATCAGAATGATAGTCACACCCACATTTTTTTTTTTTTTCAGATTTTGGCCAGGGCTGGGTTTGAACCCACCACCTCCGGCATATGGGGCCAGCGCCCTACTCCTTTGAGCCACAGGTGCCACCCCACACCCACATTTTTGAGCAGGGTCTTGGCATTTGTCATTACCATAAGAGACTGAACGTGTTACTTTTTGTTCAAGCAAAATATAACCAACTATAATTGATGAGAAAATCTAGTCATTTGAAATTTATATTGAAAATTTATAAGAAATAAGACTTTTTTGTTGTGATTATGGAGTCAATGATTTGTGTAAAAGATTGGTTTAGATACCATATGTTTTTCCTAGAATTTTCATGTTAAATTTAAATGTTACAGGAGATGGTTTTGAAATATGACAGGAAATGTGAGGAAGAGCCATAATAAAGTATTAACTTTTCCAAAAACTTAAAGGAAGCTCTTTATAATTGCTTCACATTATTTCGGGATTTGTTCATTAGGGGATTCTAGAAAGCTTTTGGACGTAATTGTAAAAAATATGTGTTGCAGGTAGAATCATCCATGACCTGGAAGACTTACGGGGAAGAAAAGAAAATTGTAAGGAGATTAAATGGTTAAAAATATTTAGCTTTCTAGAAAAATATGTCACTAAAGAAATTTTCAGACAGTGTGCACTGTGGGAGAAGTATCAGATATGTGAATGTATGAGGCTACACAAAGGTAAAAGCAAATAGCATTACATATTTATGTCTCTTTAAAACTGTAAATTACATGAAATTGCTTTGTAGTCTCAAAAATATTCATAAAATGGGTATATTTTTACTGATAAATCACTTTATATATTTCCTTTTGAGACAGTTGTTTTTTTTTTTTTTTTTTTGTTTGTTTGTTTTTTTGAGACAGAGTCACATTTTGATGCCCTTGGTAGAGTGCCATGGAATCAAACATAGCTCACAGCAAACTCAAACTCGGCTCAAGTGATCCTCTTCCTCAGCCTCCTGAGTAACTGGGACTACAGGCTCTTGCTACTACACCTAGCTGGTTTTTAGAGATGGGGTTTTGCTCTTGCTCAGGTTGGTCTTCAACTCCTGAGCTCAGGCAGTCCATCGGCCTCTGCATTCCAGAGTGCTGTGATTACAGGTGTGTCTGGCCTTTGAGAGAGGGTCTTGCTCTCTTGCCCAGCCTAGGATGCAATGGTTGTCATCACAGTTTCCAGCAACCTCAGACTCCTGGGCTCAAGTGATCCTCCTGCTTTAGCCTCCTAAATAGCTGGGACTACAGGAGTGCCCCACCATGCCTGGCTAATTTTTAAATATTTTTATAGAGAGATGGGCCTTGCTTGTTGTTGCAGAGGCTCAACTCTTGGGCTTAATCAATCTTCCTGCTTCCACCTCCCAAAGTGCTAGGATACGTGGTACTGTTTGTAGGTGATTATAGGCATGAGCCACGATGCCCAGTCCTTGAAGGGTTATTTACCATTGATGTAAAGAATTTCACCCAAGGTGAGAAAATATACCAAGATCTGTGATATGGTAAATGTTAAACTGAAAAATATATTTAGTAAGTTAAGGGAACTTAAAACGAAAATTAATGTAATAATTCTGGGGTTAAGATAACTAATATATTTAATGAGTTTTAAATAATCTCAACTTGACCCTCATGGATAGATTAAAAAAAGGGGGCAGAGATCTTGCAACCTTTAGAGCAGGGATCCTCAAACTGCAGTCTGCAGGCCACATGAGGTGGTGTGACTGTATTTGTTCCTGTTTTGTTTTTTATTTCAAAATAAGATATGTGTGCATAGGAATTTGTTCATGGTTTTTGTTTTTTTTTTAAACTATAGTCTGGCCCTCCAATGGTCTGAGAGACAGTAACTGGCCCCCTGTTTAAAAAGTTTGAGGATCCCTGCTTTAGAGGCAGAATAATCCCTAGTATATAACTTATGACAGAAACTCTAATATTTCTGGCTGTCATTAATTGTTGACACTTAATATACAAAAACTCAAGAGTGGCTTAGTTACATTCCAATATGTTTTAATTCTTTTGGGGGGAGGGGTAATTTTTAATTTAGTAGTTCCAGTGAAGCTGGAGACTTCAGATATTTTGTCTTTGGTTTTCAAAACAGCTTTTGTATATAAATAAATTTCCTGTACTATTTTAGTTCTAGACTGCGACTTTTGAGGTCAGAGGCCACAATAATTCTTCCTCACCAGAGTAGCTAATTTCAACTCCTGTTTATTTTTCGTTAGTGATGACTTTGGTTTACTGATGTCACATTTTGGGGGGTAATTATTGATTCTTGCATTTCTTCTCTTCCAGAGTCAAAATATTTCAAGTTTGATGACTAACTGCTTTGCAAACCATTCCTTTGACCCAGTTATTTCTTACACTGCCCACTATTCAACTCAATCACAGAATTTAGTCAAATATGTATGCAGGGTTATTAATAGGTACTCAAAATCCTCCGGGTATGTTGGTCAAGGCAGGGATGGAAGGGTGATAACTCCATGTTCTGGCATCTAGTAGAATATGTGAATTACTGTTTTCTTGGTCCCTGGGGATTAATTTTCATGTGGGGATTCTCATGCTATCTATGACAAATAAAACGTGATTTGATAATGTTGAGGAACTTTAATCATTTGAATTTAAACCGTACTATTGAGTAGAGCGTATTCTTTTGGAGCACAATTTTCTAAACAAACAAACTCCCTGGAAATAACAGGTTTCGTGGTGAACTAAGTTTAGTAAATGCTCATTTTATCACATTTTTGGTAAGGCACATGAACATAGGGAAACCTCTGAAAAGTTGTCCCACAAAACAAAAATATTAAAAGCTTTGAGAATGTGTCAAGTTGTCCCACAAAACATCAGTATACTTAATAGGTTTAACTGGAGATTTCCCAAATTAATTTGAATGCAAAAACTCTTTATTAAAATGTATTTAATTTTTTCCCCACAAAACATTTCATTGTGTCTGTTTACATATTTTTTCAATGAATGTACTGAATTTCCTGCTATGTAGATAGTTGAGAGCGCTGTGTGTTCTGCTTATGAGCCAATAAGCTGGAAGTGTTCACCATGTGTTCCCTGGTGATATGTTTCCATGCCTGCCCCCTTGTATTTGATGACCTTGGAAAAACTTCTCTTTGAAGAGTTAGTTAATGCTCTATTTGTACTAAGTACATGTGCCTGGGGTGTAGACTTACATAGAGAGCACAAAGTGTCCAAACCAATGTGGGACAGGAGAGCAAGAAAGTCTTCATATTTGTCATCATTTAAAAAAGTAATGTATCCTTCAAATTTTTTCCAGCTATAGGAAAAAACCCTCCAAGCAAAGGAAACTAATGCTAGTCAGAGAGCTTCTGGATTATTTCAATTGTTGCCTTTTACAAAATTAAAAAAAAAAAAAAAATTCCACTAACAAGTTGATGTCTTTCTCAGAAAAAACTATGTGTTTATAAATTGAGGATTATAAATCATCTGCTTCTTTGGTTGAAATGTATATACACAATGAATACATGCTTATATGTAGTAGTCCTTTTCTCTTGAGTAAATGAACAAGGAAATGCTTGAATAGAACTCTTTTTTCCTTTCTCCAAGCTGGGTAGGATTCAGATTCAAATTTCTGCAGGACCATTACGTTACTTTAACATTCCCTGGTTTGTAGTCATCACAGCCTCTTCATAGATTTCACTTGTCTCTCTTCATCCTGGGAAATGTTTGGTATCCTTTTGCATTGCTACATCTGTTTCCTGAGGTTGATTTAGTTGGGAAGGTATCAATGATTATTAATACTTTTCGTATTTTAGATTTAGTTTATAGTTTCTGCAAAGATCACATTTTTACATATGATCATCTGTTTTGGGCAGATATTTTAGAATTCAAATAGAGAGGGAACAACGATAAAGAAGACAACCATGTGAGGTTAATGATATATAGAGAGGTAAATCTTGGGCACTGATAAAGTTGAGCCAGGTCATGGTTTGTCCATAGGGAAGTCCCTGAATAGATGAGCAGAGTTATCACAATGTGAAATTAATTTTAAAAAATGGGGTTTTGTACTTTAAGCATAATGCATGGTTATGACAGGAATGAAAATCTGCTAATGGAAAAAAATATATATAGTTCTTTACTAAGGGATAACCACTCTTAATATTTTAGCATATTGCCTTCTAGTCTTTTTTCTATGTGTATTGCTTACTTTTCTTGATTTCTCTGTCTCTTTCTCCTGTTCTGATATGTCTATAACCTACAAGTTTATATTTGTATTTTCATGTTACTTAGAACATAAGCTTTCTCTCATGTTATCATAAACTGATAAGCATCACTGTTCATGATTCCATAATGTTCAAGTAGGTGTGCAAATAATTAAGCAAATTATGTCTTTCCAATCAGAAATACATTATTTATATGTAAATATATAATATTTAATATACTATGATATAAATATGTATATATAAAGTTTTCTTACATCTTGGTTTTGTAGAAGCAGTTTACTAGGGAAAAAATGCCTATAAACAAAGCTGGAGCTTTCCTAGGGGTAAATAAATTAGACAGGGCAAGTGAACTCTTGTAGATCAGCAAGCTGCTTTCACAACTAAATGCTTGTTAGTGTTCCAAGGCTAATCTCAATGTTCACTTACTGCCATGTATTTTTCAGCTACACTGTTACCCTGTGGACTATTTGATTTTGTCTTCCTCCCCAAAAAGGGCTCTTGTCTTTAATTTCACATCCCTAGTATCTAGCCCTGCGCTTATATGTAGTAGTCCTTTTCTCTTGAGTAAATGAGTAAGAGAATGGTTGAGCCGAATTCTTTTTTCCTTTCTCCAAGCAGGTAGGATTCAGACTTGAATTTCTGCAGGACAGTTACTTTTATATTCCCTAATCTGTATCATCACAGCCTCTTCATACATTTTACTTGTCTCTCCCCTCCCCCCACCCCAGGAAGAGATTTGGACCTAATTTCTCAAGAACTACAGAAGAGATTGGTGGAAGATTATGTCTGTGGAGAGGATGGGGATTGAAAAATCTGTAAGAGTATCCTGCCTCTATCATTTCAAATGACTTTTACTTTTTTGAGGGACTAGCCTCTTATTAATATCACTTTTGTTTTATTTGTAATGTTTCATTTTTATTTCACCTTGCATTAAAAACAATAAATGGGCTGAGAAGAATTACCACACATTATACAGTGATGGGAGGGAGACTGATTTTAGCTTGATTTAGCGATATAAACTAAAGAAAGAAGATCTGTTGTGATGATCTGGGGTGTGTGTGTGTGAGGGATTATTCAAAACTGCAGAAAAGGGTGTACTTGGGGGAGTTCGTAAGTGTTTGGGGTATTAAGTGTGGATCTGGACATCTCTAAGCCACTGCTTTCCTCTTTTAGTACAGATGTTTGAAAATACTAAAGGCTGTCCTATGTGTGAAGCAGGCAAAAACAGTGAGGTCATCTGTTTGATCAGCCCTAGGGGCATTCAGCTTGCTCTGATCCTCTGGGATAGAGCTGGGTCACCACCGTGGATAAGGGTGGGTGAAAAGTGGCTACTGTTGAGGCAAGTGATTATTCCAAAAGAAAATGGTTTGGTTAATTATTCCACTTCCTCCTTTCAGTTAAGTTTTTATTTTTCTTTCTAAGAGTAAGTGATTTCTAGCAAAGCTCTCACAGTTTTTTTTTTTTAATCCCAATTTAATTAGATATACTGAGAGGTTAGATAAATTAAGGCTGCACCTTCGGATAAATTGGTAAAGTCAATATTGCAGCTGGATCTACCCAGGCAGCGACATCTGCTTCTGGCGACAGCAGCGTCCTTGTCTTGGTAGTGCTCTAACTCTCTAGGAAGGAATGTTAAGTATTCAGTTAGGATCATCTTTCCTGAAGTCTTCAAACTTGCCCACCCCTGGAAGTTAGTGACTGAGATTGCAGTAAAATAACAAGCCTATCAATAAGGGCACCTGACTAATTTGTGAAGGCATAGAGGAAAGTTAATGTTAATAGGTGAATTTTCCAACTTCCCCTCAAGTCAAGAAGTTGTGTATAACTCCAAGGAAAGGTTTCCAGTAGTCTTGCTCTTGGGCCAAAGGGCAAGTGATTTACTCATCTTTCCAAGTCTTCTCTTTCAATCTCTTCCATTCTTTGCTTTGGTAGCTCAGGACTGTTCTCTCACCTAATTGAAACTAATCCCCAGTAGGGTGTTAGTTGATGGCTTTAGGGTGTTACCACCACCAAGAGTATTTGCATTTTAATGAAAGGTTTTAAAAGAACTTAAAGCTTCAAGAAGGAAAGCAATAAATCTCTATTGGTGGAATTTGAGGCAATGTGATAGATTGGGCAGGAGATATCTGTGGTGAAAGGAGCCCACTGGGTCTATTCTAATCACAGCATGAGTTAAAGTGTTCCTACTTAGTAGCCTGTAGCCTGCCTTCTACTTCCAGAGTGAGGGCTGTTGGGACAACTCCCGTGGCCAGAATAATAAAGCCTACTAAATAGTTTCATTTTCTTTAAAAGCAGAACAAATTAAAGGGCTAAAAATTTCAAATCTTTTAACTTCCTTTTTCTTTCTTACTTTCTCTACAGCATCTTGCTTTACATCTCCCAAAGCCTCTGTTCCCATTCTCTGGGCTTGAGATTTATATTTAACATTATGTTTATACTTAGAATTCCAAACATTTTTTATGTCTTACTTTTCATTTCCTGGAAACTTCATGACCACTGGAATTGATGAGGCAGGCTACTTAAGGAATTTGGGGGGAAATGGTTTTACAAATAAGGTTAAGATTTATTTAAATAGATACAGGTGAACCAGACACTGAGCTGTGTTCAAGGGACACAGAGACATATTTTATGTTCTTTCTGCCATGCAGTCTTGGGAGTGAAACAAATAAGAAGTTATCTGGAGTCAGTGCAGAAATAACTGTGAGAGAGCTGTTCGCCATAGGCTATCAGTGCATGGCAAAAAATATTAACTAGAATTGGTTAGGAAGTAGTAGATGAAGGTTTAACCTGGTTTAGCCAGGTAAAATGGGGATGAGGATTGGGTGGTGTAGAGAAGAGATTTGTTGACAAAGAAGGCATCTCCTAGAAAGGTAGCATAATAGTAGCTGGGCATTGTGGCAGGCGCCTGTAGTCCCAGCTGCTCGGGAGGTTGAGGCATAAGAATAGCCTAAGCCTAAGAGCTGGAGGCTGCTGGGAGCTGTGTGATGCCACGGCACTCTACTGAGGGTGACAAAGTGAGACTCTGTCTCTAAAGAAAAAAAAAAAAAAAAAAAAAAGGGAAGAAAAGAAAGGTAGCATAATAGGAGAACAAAGCAACACAGGAAACTGTTAAGAACTTCAGTAGGGCCAAATATAAGCTGTGAATGTGGACGAAAAAGGTGAAATTGGAAAACAAGGCAGGGGCAAGTATTGGGTGCCCCTGGCACCATGGCAAGAACTGTGAATCTAATGGGAAACTATTGACATTTTTAAGTGAATGGAGACATGGTCAAATTTCCATTTTACAGAAATTCTTCTGCAATTAGTGTGGAGAGTTGGAGGCTCTGGAATGAGACAACATTGGAAGCTAGGTCTTAGAAAGAGTTTGGAGAGCTGGGGCAGTAGATCAAATAAGAAATCAGGGGTTGATCTGGAAGGTAGGAGTAGAGATACAAGAGAGAAAATAGAAAGACTTTGTGGAGATGACATTCAAATATTCAAGATAAGGAAAAAACAGAGTTGAGGCTTAGAGTTGTGGCTTAGTCAATTAGATGCCATTTTTGCTAAACCAGGAAAAGCAAAATGGGCTTTAATGGGACAGATGCTGACTTCAGATTTGGACAAACTGAGTCTTAGATTACGATAGAACATCTAAGCACAGATTTCTGGTAGATAAGCATTAACCTGCCTGAATTCCAGAAGAGAGATCTGGGCCGTAGGTGTATATTTATTTAGCCCTTAGCTCTTATCATCAAGGATGGTGACAGAAAGTATCAACCAGGAAGCATGGAAACCACCAGCGGGCTGTTGATTGACTGTAGGCAAATAGCAAGAGTTAAAAGCCAATTAAGCATGAAGAACAGTAATGAAGAACAAGAAGCAGTAGCTAGAGAAATACTTCAGAGCCATAAGGAGGATTGTATCCCTGCTGGTTAACAAAGTGCAAAGGAACAATCTCCCTCTTGTTCTAGAGTCCTCCAGGATTTGGCTGCAGACAAGAATTCTGATGGTGTCAATCTGTGCTCTTCTTATTTCACTTGTCTAAACTCATTTGAAACAACCTAGATAGTCATACATCTTCACACTTTCTTTCTTTCCATTCTCTTTGGAGTGTACTTTCTTCTGCATGTCTCACTCAACCTTCAGAATTCTCTTCTCATGATCCCACAGCCATCTTTCTTCTCACAATGTGGGAGTGTCATCCTCCATCCTGACTTCCAATTAGTATTTGGATTACAACTTTCTTATGGAAATTAGCACATTGTAGTTTGCATCATAGTCATTTAGGCATCAGACTTTTCCACAGGGCATGAATGCAAACTATTGAAGATTAAGAACCCATTCTCTGGCTTGGCACCTAGTGGTTAGGGTGCCGGCCACAGGCACTGGGGCTGGTGGGTTCGAATCCAGCCCAGACCTCCTAAAGAACAATAACAATAACAATAACAAAAAATATCCAGGCATTGTGACAGGCATCTGTAGTCCCAGTTACTTGGAAGGCTAAGATAAGAGAATTATCTTAACCCAAGAGTTTGAGGTTGTGGTGAGCTGTGATACCACAGCACTCTACCCAGGGTGACAAAGTGAGACACTGTCTCAAAAACAAAAAACCAAAAAATCATTCTCCCACATTAGCCTCTTTAATGGACTCACTTGAAAATGGCAGTTAATAATTACAGTGAAACCCCCATAGTTAATCGTCTCCCCACATTGACCACTTGCATAAGTTGACCTAATTGTCATAGACTAGACATGTGCCACATGCACCTATCAGGGCAGTCAGTGGGCCTAGTTCCTTATGTTGACCACCTCTGCATGTTCATCAGTTTCTTATAGTCCTTTGGGTGGTCAGCTTACAGAGCTTCTGGTGTATTTGTTCAGTGACTTTATATGTATTACTTACCTAAATAAGAGAGATCAGATCTCTTGATTTCTGATGAGTTTAGACAAACATTGGAAATGCTTACTTATGAGAATCTATAAAGTGGTTTTGATATATCTATATATTTAGGCACACATTGGCTAGATAAATGATGGAAGAGCATTTCATAAAAGTATATTTAATAACAAAGGCAAAAAGTGGAAACCTAATGCTAAGAATTTACTTCAAACATTTTAATATTGTATTATTAGTGTTTTTTCATGCAAAGATAGTGAATACTGTCTCCTCTTCATTTCTGCTTTTATAATTTTAATAATTAGTCTAGTGCAATAGGCACGTATAGCACAACTACTGCTAAATTCAAAGTATTTTCATTTATCTCAAAGGCAGATGTAAGAAGCTATTTGCCAGTTTCTCAATAAGGTCCTACAAATAGTCGTAGCCTTTCCAATGTATTTTAGAATATTAAAAGTAAGGCAACTTAGTGGGGGAGGGGTTTCACTTAAATAGAATAAGGGTTAAATGATAACTTGACTTATCTTTTAAATGACAAAAAATAAAGAAATTGCAAGACCTTTTCACACATTAGATATGTATTGTCATTTATCATCTAGATATCTGGCTAGCAGTGCGAAGTAATAAAACATATCATCGAAAAATGTGCTATAGGTCTGAATCACTCTTTCATTCCACCTCCCAGCTAACTGTAGTATTAAATCAAACAAGCAGAACATTTCCTTAGGCAGCCATTGCCTTTTAATTTCCTGAAGAACCTTAAAATATCATTCATTACAAGTACTACACATATTTGGTTTTTAAAAGTCTCATAAATCAATAGCAGGCTGACTGTAATAATTATTACAAGTTAGTGCATAATTTTCGTGCTGAAGGCTGCATGCAGAACTTTAGCATATGCAAACGAGGCAATTCAAACTGTGTATAGATATTAATATGAAGAAGCAGGTAACGAGGTGCAGGCTATGAATTATGCATCAGGAGTGGCTGATCTTCAATGAGGAAAATGAATTCAGCATGTAATCTAATTAGTGATGGAAGTCTATTACATCTAACTGCAAAAGCAACCGTCCTTGAAACAAATTTATTTACAGTCCATGTTACCACTTGAAACAACTTTGAAATGATGTGTAAGACAACAGCTTAATTGTAAAAATTTTTTGTTTGTTTGTTTCAGTTCTAGACCTGGAAGGCCTCCTAAGAGAACTCAAAGTGTCACCTCCCCTGAGAGCTCTCACATTATGCCACATTCTGTCCCTGGCCTCATGTCTCCTGGGATAATTCCTCCAACAGGTAAGCATCCTACTATGCATGTCAAAAATATTAAAAGCCGGCCCACAGCAGAGCTTTTACATAGACCTATCGTTATGTTGAGCCTTATACATATCAACTCTATTTTCTGCACCCTAAGATACTATTGCTATTTCAAAGCTGTGCTATGATTACCACCATTTCTTTATTTAAAAGTAAATGAAAGATGATGAATTGAGCAAATGCTAGAAATAATTTTTTTCCCCACATATAGCAAACAGCAAGTTATTATCCTTGTTTTCTTATTAAGAAATTGAAGTTCAGAGAAAATCAGTGACTCTCTCAAGGTCAATTAGCTGGTCGTTGTCAGTGGTCATTCAAACCCAGGACTCTGGATTTCATGGTGGGTGCTCATTCAATAAAAACTCAGAAATGGGTAGACAAGCATCTAAACAACAACAACGTAACTGTGTCAAATAGAAATATCTCCTGATTTTTCTCCAACTGACAAATTTCTTTTAGAACCAGTTGAAGGTTTTTGATAAGTAAGTAAAAGAATAGTTTTTTACTATAGTCTTGACTGCATAAGCTCCACACCATGATCAGTTCTAATAATGCACTGCAGCAAAAATAACTCATTTGATTTCTACCTCCTGGATGTGTCCATTAATTATTTTTTAACATAAACATATATTTGCCCATCTTTGACGTTTCATCAGGAAATGAACCATAGCCAAGGGCAAGATCAGATAATGATGATATTATTATATGGCACGTAATATTTATATTCTTGTTTTCATGGAAGTTTATTGAGGAGATACATGTATAAATGTTGTGTAACACGCCTGATACAATAAGGATAATTTGGCTAGATGTGAACAGAGTTTTCCTTTTTTCTCTGAATTTCTGTTTCAATAGTGTCCTTTTCTTTGTAACTTTTTCTTTCTGCATGCTCTAATATAATCATGGGTAGTCTGATTTCACAGCGTGTGTTTGGGTGAAATTTCCCTGAAGTTATTGACTGTCTGTAACTTGCCTTTATTTTTACAGCAATGTCTGAACAGCTCATTCACCTTTGTGGGTACTTGCCAAACTTCTGTTAAATTGAATTTTAAGCTATTTCAGCTATTTGTTCATGTTATGTATTTTTTTAAATCAATACACCAAAATTTCTTAATAGCAAATAATTGAAATTCTCATGGGGATTTGTATTTTTGTGCTAATTTTGTGAACTGAAAACTGAGATATAGAGAAATGAAATTAGTAGCTGAAAAGGAACCATTCACAAGTCAGGTATCATATCAGCACTTCTATGGGTCTAGTTATATTTCTCAAGAAATGGAATCTTACTGCCTCATATTCTAATTCTGAATTAGGGATTTGGAAAAAATGTAGTACTTTCTTATGATTTGATTGTTTATATTTTAAATGAAATGATATGATATGATATGGTAACATGAATAATATGAACAAATGAAATGATAACATCCTGTTTTAAAATATGCCTTCTTGGAGCTACATAGGAAAGTCTTTTGTACCGTGTATTAAACTCTTAACTTTTCATATGTTTTATGATTGAAAGACTTGAGTTTGATAAAAGAAAGGCCTAAGAATCTTTGTGACATAATTAACCCCTCAATGAACTGCAGTTTGGAGTCTTTTTTTTTTTTTTAATAATAACCATTTCAATAATCCTTTCTCTGTATTTGGTAAGCTTATTAGACTATCAATTATTACTCAATCATGATTATTTTAAGGGCAAAATGTATCCTATATTTTATTCATATTAAAAGAGGGAAGATCTGGTTCCAAATAGTCTGCCAATATTTAATCTTTCAAGGTGAGGGCTATAAATAATTCATTACCAAAGCAATGATTAAGTAAGGTAATGCCATAAAAATCTTCATATGGTCACACCTCACCTAATCTGCACACGGCACCACCATCAAGTAATTTGGGGCTAAGTTTCTAAATAAAGTTCATATCCCAAACCCCAAGTCCTTTTTGAAAGCTCTCTTCCTGAGCTTGGTGACAAAGATAGAGAAGACAGTCTCAATTTGACTCATCAATATGGTCATTCCTTTTTGAAGTAAGATCATTTTATGTATTCAGTTGTTCTGCCTTGTTCTGATATGTTACTTTTTTGTTTGTTTTAAACATTTTTTCATTCTCATGTGTTTTGAACCCACACCAGGAACTTCTGTTACTCTTACTTGAAAAAAGACCTTAAGTAGTCATTTTCTAGAGAAGAATGAGGAAACAGAGGCTCCTAATGAGAAGGGATCAGACTAGAAAGAGGACGTTAGCTCAGTGTTCTTTGCACCCTGGAAATGGCTCTAGAATAGGGCATGTGAGCTCACCGCTGCCTGTTTCATGTATGTTCCACTTTTAGACATTGGTCCTAAGATTTGTGCTTGCCAGAAGTTTGACTGTTTCATATGAATGGCGTTGCCTTAGTATTTTCAATATGATTCCTCTTTTAACATAGAATCATTCTAGACGCAGACGTTTAGATTTCAGGGAATACAGAATATTATCTTAATATATCGGGAACATCATTTACTGTGTTTAAAACACTAACTGGAATTCTAATGATCCCTAAAGGAATCTTACAGTTATCAGGGAGAATAATGACACCTTGCTCCCAGAAAGTTGTGTATTGGGAAAATATGATTTCATGTGAATATATCGACTTTTAAATACTAGAACATTGTTTATATTTACTGCTTTCTTTAAAATATGTTATTTTTATTTCTTTCTGAGATCGGGAAGTGTGCTGTTTATTTTTAAACTGAATAATTATGTTATATATTTATATTGTTGATATTAAGCACACTAGTTTGATAAAATTTCTACTGCTTTTAACCTGTGAGTTGAATTTTTAAAATTTGTTTTAACAAGCAAAAGAAAGAGGCAAACATACAAACTTCAAAATAAGAAAAGAAATAGCAAACAAAAATCCTCCCAAACCTCGAGTCTGGTCTAAGATTTAAATTGTAGCCTGTCTATGAACATTGACTTGTACTTTAGTATTCCAATAATAACATTTGAAAAGAATAAAAAGTTGCAAATTTACTTTCGAACTTGCCTAACTTGGTCCTATAAATATACAATTGATTAATTTAGCCAAATTTATAAATATTCATTGATTTGTTCCCATTCATTTCCTTAATTTTTCTTTTCGACAATTGAAGATTTCAGTTAAATGATAATCTTCTCTGGAAGCATCTGTTTTCTTAGGAAATAAAAAACTATTTTTTAAATTTTTAGTTGTGTCTTTTTCCATATCTAATATTATGCAATTAGGTTATCTATAATTAAAAATAAACAAAAGCAAAACAAAACAAAAATCTTTGTGATTGCTTGTGGAGTTTTTGTTTGTTATTTTGGTTGCTTGAGTGGGCATATAAAGAAATCTTAGGAGGGGGTGTGGGCAGATGGTGATAATTTTCAAAAGTTATGGTTGTCACCAGATGCCATAGCAACCAGAATTTGAAGTTAGTGAAAGAAAGAAAGTTCTTTGTAGAGTCACACAGGCAATACCTCCTGCAGTGGTCACTACATTTATTTTGACTGAGCACTTGTCATAAATCATTTTTGATAATAAATACCAGTTTGGAATAAATTCATCCTAGCAACAGAGTTCCAATAACACTCATACTTTTCATAGAACCAAGTCTATTTTGCAATTAAGAAAAGGGTTATTTAGGAATTCAAAATACTCCCCTCTTTGCCAGGGGTGCAATCTGCATAGTCTCTTTTTGACCAACTTTCTGATTTTATCTTTAAGTCAGAATGCAAATAGGTTTTGAAATGCAATTATCATATAAGTATTAAGAAGTAACTTACTGTGTTCCAAATGTTTGCATTTGACATTAAAAGTTATCCAATATCTAGTTTTAAAAATATACTCAAATTCAATGAGTGAATCATTTATAGTTTGCTTCTTGGATATATCTTTTCTCTCACCGTGACCTTGTAGACACCTAACCAGTATGCATTCGGAGTAAAGAAAGGAACAATACACACATATACTGTGTTTAAAAGTTAAGAATTTACACATTGGAAATTTGTCCTTTTTAAAAAAAATGCTGAACTAGGGCAATAGTAATCTAGAGTTAGTCCCATTGAGACATTCTTATCTTTAAAAAATTTTCAATAATAGTGTTCTTATATCGGTTTGTAATTCAAAAACATGTTTTCAAACTTTATCTTCTTAGTTTTTCCTGCTAGATGGTAATCATCAGCAGCTACATGGAAACTATGCTTTTGTAATATCAGCATTTGTAGCAGCTTAAATGTTTTAAACATTTCAACTTCTCGGGAGAAAATTTACAGTGTGAATCTGTGCCTTGTATGTGTTGAGAAGTTTATTATAATAAATGCATTGTATTCCATTGGGAGATTCACAAGAAAGGGTAACAGAAAAATGCATAAGTAAAACAGCCACAAATGGATTCATTGTCTTCACTAATAAATTAAACATAACAATCTACTGAATGCCTTACTCAAAGAATAAATATGATATCAACAGTTTAAACTATTGACATTTATGTAATACATGCATGTATTATTTTTATATATTGGTATTTAGAGGGAACATTAGTGAAGTTTCATTACTGGGCATTTTGAAGATAACACATTTAACTATTTAATACATGTTCCACTGTATTTTTTCTTGAATATAAAATGAAGTGTTATGTTTTCTTTATTTTTTTTTTTTTTTTTCCTTTTTGGAAAGCCAGCCTAAACACTAGACTTCATGCCATTTATTTAGTTTTAAAGCTTATATTGAGAACCCTACTAGTTTCCTGTGGCTGCTATAACAAATTACCACAAGCTGGGTGGCAAAACCACAGAAATTTGTTCTCTTGCAGTTCTGCAGGCTGGAAGTCTAAAATCAGCATCAGTGGGCTGAAATCCTGGTGTGCACAGGGCCCCTCTCCTTCCTGCAGGCTCTGGGGGAGAAGCCATTCCTTGACTCTTTGTGGTGGCTGCGGGCCCTCCTCGGTTTGTAGCCACCGTGCTTTGATTTCTGTCTCCCTAGTCATGTTGCCTTCTGTATGCGTGTGTGTGTTTGTGTTTGTGCAAAATCTCCCGCTTCCTCTCCCTTATAGGGACACTTGTGTTTGAATTCAGGGTACATTGTATGATCCAGGATAACCTCCCCATCTTGACATCCTTAATATAATTGTAACTGCAAAGGCTCTTTCTCCGCATGAAGTAGAATTCACATGTTGCCTGGGTTAGAGAATGCAGGCGTTACTCTGGAGGCCATTCTCAGTCTGCCACACCCAGAAAGTCACTGAGCTAGGTATTGTGAGAAGTACAAGGGTGGGGTGGCACATGTTCATACAAACGTAGCCTCTGGGAGATTTTGGTCAGTTTATTTACTGTGGTGTCCTAATATGTACAATATTACCTGGCACAGGGCAGATATCCAAAACAAATACTTGCTCAGTTAATATGGCTAATAAATGTTTAGAAAAGGATTTCTGAGAATTATTACCCCTCACAGTTACAAATTTAAGCACTGGTGTGTTAATGTGATTTCTCGAATCCGTCAGGCACAGATAGGATCCAGATTAAAGATTCAGAGTCCAGAGGCTAACAGAGGTATACTCAGTATGGAGAAGGCATTATTTATTGGTTTGTTTACAGGTTATGATGGCTACACATATGCATTATCATCAATAATATATTGACAGAATTTATATGTCTACATTGATGCTCTGGAGAAGCCATATTTACAGAAATAAGATGGCACCCTAGAACATCCTTTTCTTTACAATTCCTGTATATACCAATACACAGCACTATATTTGCACCATATTATATAATTGTTGAGGATGAGAATTCTCATTAAACCTCCAGTATCTTGATATGGAACTAATTTAATGCATACGTGAATAAAATGTAGTGCTGAATTTTAATAAATGTAAATAAAACTCTTGGTATGAGGAACTATATAATAAATATATTGACTTTTCCCCATATACCTTATAGTATACCTTATAATCAAGTAGTTCATTAAATCATAATATGCCCTTGGTCTGGTCTGTTTTAGAACAGAAATTCATAAAAGTCTTTTCTTCTAAGCTCTTAGAGCAAAGATCTGTTATTTTTAGATTTAATTAAATAACCACATATTACCAGACTTCTGGACAGGCCTCTCATCTACTTAATTTAGATGAAAATTACCATCCTTTCTTCCTTAATTTATTTCTCTCTTCCAAGTTTCTATTGAATTCTGTGGTCTCTTATGCCTACATTGGACTGTACTAAGAATTATAATCTGCTTACACTCCTCTCTCAGTAGATTTGCAGTAATGAAGTTGCTAAACTTCTTAATTGACTAATTGCAAGGCATTATTCACTTTCTTCTTAGTAACACGATGCCTCTTTGACAAGAGATGTTTATTTACATTAAGAGAGGCAAATCAAGTTTTCAGTCAACTTTTGATCATGACTGTGGATGTTGTACAGATTAGTTGGAGCTTTGTAGATGATCTGTTTACTTGCTAAATGCTAACGCAGGGTTCTCATCCCTTGGTCATATATATGTTATGTTCCCTGTTGTCTTTTATCGATTTTTAATTTCTAGACCAGTAGGAGGTGCTATTATTATTCTAGCCCTTCCCTGACCAAAAGATGTGAGAAATAGGAATACTGTTTCTTGAAAAACAACTGATTTGGCTATAGATAAATTACGAATATTCCTAAAAGGTGTAGCACAAACATGCAAAACAACATAAATAGTAGTTTTTGTAGTCTCTTTGATAGACTTTCTTCCTAGAGGCTAACCTCAAAGCTTCAACACCTTCCCTTGATAATGTGCTCTAGATTTGTTATTAAGGATATAACCATAAACCATACCATATTAGAATTTCTTTTTGTTTCCTCCATACTTTTGTGGGACAAGTTTTTTTTTTTTTTTTTTTTTTTTGTTATAGAGTCTTACTATGTCACCCTAGGTCGACTGCCGTGGTATCACAGCTCACAGCAACCGCAACCTCAAACTCTTGGGCTTCAGCAATTCTCTTGCCTCTGCCTCCCTCCCAAATAGCTGGGACTACAGGTGCCTGCCACAACGCCTGGCTATTTTTTGGTTGTAGTTGTCATTATTGTTTGGCAGGCTTGGGCTGGATTCAAACCCACCAGCTCTGGTATATGTGGCTGGCGGCTTGAGCTACAGGTGCCAAGC